>JARJDZ010008252.1:0-39199 GCA_030264555.1 Aleochara sp. GC000083
CTGATCTGGATTTCTATTTCTGCAGGTAGATGAACGTTGTTGGCTCTCATCATATCACCAACCCAATCGCCATCCAATTCGCCGAGACAGGACTTTCTGAAATCGCAAGACTCTAATTACCTAACTTTGCCTGGACAAGAAAAATGCTAAGGGAAAATGAGGCATTATTGCACAATATTGCGCAATAATGCATTGCAATGCATCACCCACCAATTAATTGCAATTGCCAGGATTCCTTTTTCTGGGGCCAAATGAACGTTCTTGGCTCTCATTAGCGGATGGTTTTCTGAAATAACAAGTACTCTATTACCTAACTATGCCTGGTCAACAAAAATACATAGGGGAAAGTAATTTGGCATTATTGCACAGTTGATTGCATTTGCCTACTCAGCGCTCAGCACAGCCGCATCAGCGGGCTCAGAAAATCGTCCTGGGATAACAAAACGCAAATGCAACCTGGTCAATCAATCAGATTCTAGTTGAATGTTGGCCCTTATTCTACATATAAAGTATGGGGGCCACCTACGACGCTAAATAAATTGGCAATCCGTTCTCAAGAATTCATATTTCACGCATCAGCGACTATCAAAAGATAACTCGAGCCAATGCGATTTGATGAGTGCCTATATTTTTGAGCTGGGATGTATTTAAGTATTTTAATTGGAATTTTAATCATTTGTGCTGAAGCGCATATCACCGCATATAAAATGGCCGATGGTGACGCCGTCCGCGGCTCGGAGGAATTTTCGATTTTCTCACAAAATTCAAGTGGAATCATCAGTATTTTATGAGAAATCGAATGTATGCAAAGGGAAGAAGGTGCAAAACTACTTACAGGGCCATCACATAATCTAATTACATATTCAGGATTCAAATTTCAAGGAGCACTAACTTCATGTACAAACAAGTCGACGAACAGTAGCGAAAGGACGCTAATGACGCCAATTATGACGCGCACTACTGAAAGCGCTGTTGCCAGATCAATCTAACTTGTGCGTACGGGGAGTTGCCTAACATAAGTTACACGCGGGAGTAATGACTTTACTCCCTTTAATTATTTTTTAATATAAATTTTATAATTAAGAGTTATTGTTACTTGATACGGATATGAATTCTTATTTTCCATAAGCAAATTTCTATTTCCAGATAAGCCTGGTTAAAGATATTTTTTATACTGTGTTCTTTAGTATTATTTCCATGAACAGAGATTAGATTTTATATATGAAATTGATAGTTTATGAAAATTTGTAACTACTAAGAAACAAGCACCTTCTTTTGATTATTATGTAGAATGATTGAATTAAATTTGTTGTGTATTTCATTTATAAAGTACACATCTAAGACTTCTTTATGAATCGTGTGATGAAAATTGTTATTGTCAGTTTATCTAAGGTACAAAAGTATTGAATTTATCACCTGTAATAATGAATTGAAGTGGATCAAATATAGATAAGCAAAATATATGTGTTAGAACACGTGGAACAGATTTTTGTATCACAGTAATTCTAATTTTCACTGCGCCAGTGTATATTTAATTATCGGCAGGTAATTTACGCTCATGAAAGCTGATTAATGCAAATAATTACAGCTTTCCCTGCTATATTGAAAAGCAAAATATAGGAATCAAATATCAATAGTGTGTTGGTTGCTGATATTCAGTTTAAAATGAATGTAACATTAAGTACACAACTGATATCATATCCTGCTAGTTTTACAAATATTTCAAATTCTAGTATATGCGTGGCCCCATAAGTACGATTGCAGTGCACAATGGTTAATAGCAACGTACGCAACTTTTTACCTAAGCACGATCCATTTATATCACCGAAATTATTGGAAATTGCTTAGAAAATTTGGGTAAGAATTTTGTCTTGATTCATAACCCTACATTCCAAAACAAGATTAATAGCCACTGATTTTTTTAGAATTTAAGTATACCTCGTCAAAATGGATTTGAGAAGCACTGAACATTTACTACATGCACTTGAAGTGCTCTCAGTCATTGTTCCATCATTTTTCCTGACTGTGATATCAACCAATTTGTCATCTGCATTTGTTGCTCGACCAAACAAAACTACCAAATACTTGTTGCTTGATTTTGTTGTGCTGGTGCTACCAGTGATACTTGGCACAACTATATGGAGCAACCATTCTACTATTGTTATTTTATCCACCATTGGCTTGGCTGCATTGCTGACACTTTCAAACAAGAAGCAAATTGAGTCCAAAATCAAAGACAATGGTGATGGAGACAATCAGAGTGAGAAAACAAGCAGCACCACCATATACTATTTGTCAAGTACAAGAAGTATTATTAACTTGATCACCGTTGTCTGCATTCTTGCTGTGGATTTCCACGTCTTTCCATGGCGTTTCCGCAAGACAAAACGCTATGGCATCTCGCTGATGGACGTTGGCGTGGGCCTCTACGTCGTGGCGAACGGTATCGTCGCGTGCGAAATCCGAGGGATCACGCATTCAATTCGCAAGACCTTCATCAACGTGCTGCCGATTCTCGTCATCGGCGTGCTGCGATTTGTCTGCACGTATGCAACGCATTATCGGGTAGACCCCCATGAATACGGCGTCCACTGGAATTTCTTCATTACTCTGGCTGTAACAAAGTTACTCAGCGCAGTTCTACTGACGTTCGTCACACCTTCATTTGCCAGCTGCCTTTGCATCGGTTTATTTGTGATGGCTGTGCATCAAAGTCTACTGTGGCTTGGGCTGGAGCAGTTTGTCTTTTCAGACATCGAACGCGACAATCTGTTAACTGCTAATCGCGAAGGAATTGTAAGCTCATTGGGTTATGTAGGATTGTATTTTATGTCTGTTGCCACCGGTTTTATTATATGGACGTTCAAATCGAAACAACGAACCTTATCAGCACTTTTGTGCGGTACCGTTTTGTTGGTGATAGCCACATGCGTTCTGCACGAGTTGTTCAATATCAGTCGCTGCCTAGCTAATAGCACTTACATTGCATGGATCCTGCTGATCGCCTACTTTATGATATTTCTTTTATGCGCTCATGAACAATTTCTAAGTTATTTCTATTCAAATCGGGCTGGTCTTGTTTACAGCCCGCTGCTCTACGAGGCGATCAACTACAACGGACTGACGTACTTTTTGATAGCAAATTTGTTAACGGGGTTCGTCAATTTGAGTATGAAAACCTCCGACGTAGGCAAAGAGGCTGCGCTAGCAATTCTGTGTGCATACATGCTGACATGTTCATGTATAGTTGTATTTTTGTATGTTAAAAAGTTTAAATTAAAATTATAGCGTTCAAATTAACGCCTTAGTTAATAAATATTCCAAAAAATACTTGTTACCTGTGGTTCCTGCATAGAGTTTAGGAATCATTCCTTATCACATCATTAGTAGCAAAATTAAGGTTCACAAGTGAACAAAATGGCAGCCGTGACAATAATTGCATTTGTTGTATATTCCAAAAGGAGGAACTCTGTGCAAAGTTTGATCATAGCTCATCTTTGAGCGCCTCTTTTGCTTGCTGCTCGCGCTGTTCAATAAATCGATCAAAATCGCTGTCAATTTCAATACTTTCGTCATAATCCAAAGGTTCTGCGATGCCTGCATTCGTGCGCGAATTCTGGCGCAAAATGGAAATCTCGTTGTTAAATTCTGGGTGCTCCATTACGTGCCTAGTAGCCTCTCTGGTCAAGCGCACAAATTCGTCAACATCAAATGAATAGTTGGCGAATTTTGCGTGTGCTGCATGCGCGTTCTCCGGATCATTATCACCTGCATGTCGCTGCACCAGGTCTGCCTTCTCCCATGTGATGTACTTTAGGCCTCGAAGGCGTGCCAGGTCCGCATAGCAATTCGGATCCTCGCAATTGTACCTGGGGAAGTCGTTTGACAGCATGATTGAAGTAATATTGAAATTGAGCAACTTACAATTCGAAGACAGCTGCCCAATCAGGCAAAAAGAGCAAATGAGTGAGGCCCGCTCCATGGATCCCGATGAGAACGTCGCTGTTGGCGATGATCTCGACTTGGCGTCGAAAAGGTAATTGAGCATTGAATTCGACGACCTGCAGGTCGACGTCCTCGTAGGCGCCCAACGCAGCTATCAACTCCTTTTCGTTGATGATATTGCGATACTTGGTGCCGCGAGACAACAGCGTCACGACCACCTTGTCGTTTTCTTTCGGCTGTTTGGTGATCTCGAGGCGGTGCAGAAGATGCTCGCTGAATGCTTTGAATAAGCCGCTTCCCTCGCATCCATAGATGATCGGTGTGTTGTAGTACAAGCCAAATATCATTCTTGGAAGCAGCGGAAACATCACGTTCTTGAAGCAGACGACCTCTCCTCGAAAAGTTTTCAGATCGAGAATCGGATTCTGTGTGAACACATTAAAGACCTCCTTGAACGCTGAATTGTATGTATACGACTCCCATATCAAAATGTTGATATCCTGGGTGAATGCTTCTGGATGCGTCGAGTTTAGATGTTGGGACGCGTATAGATTGACAAAATCGCAGAAATGATGATACATGTTGACTGCTAAAACGCCAAACGGTATTATTTCGAAAGTTGAAAGACATTGGGACATTTACTTGCGTCGATTTTCATAATGTAGGTCGGCCTATCGATCACCACATCGCATTTGCTTTCAATGATTGGTCGCTGTTTAAGTTCGCTGAAGAAACGCATTTCTGGTCCCCAACTTTGCAATGGACTCAGATGATCTGTACTTTCATGAAGTCTATCCTCATACAGCTTACAGTAGCCACCTGTAATTATCAGATTTATTAGAAATACATTAACCACTATAAATAATACTTTAAAGCATTACCTATTTGTCCTTTCTTCAACACATCCATCTTGTATCGTAGAGGCTCATCCCTGGTTAGCAAATCTGTGAAGTTTAGCATTAAGTTACGGCCGCGACAAAAACGTAAATGCTTGGAGCACTCTAAGCTGCTATCATCTGGAAACATAGCCTCACAGATAACTTGGGTTTCATCCATTTGTTGCTTTACATAGCCAAAATCAGCTTGGGTGAAGAATGTTTCCTCTTGGTTCTTCTTTGTTTTCACCCAGCCACGATGGTCCCCGGGACAATGGGGCTTTGTACGTTGTTTACTCCAGTTGCAATCATATTCATAGCCCCAACATTGTTCTTTCACATCATTATTTGCTGAAATTAAATTTTTATATGGACATGTAGCGTCTTGAAGGCATTGACTGGCAAATGTCTTGTGCCTGTTGTAGTAGATTTTCAGGTGATCCTCAGGTAAATTGATTGAAGAATAGTTAAAACCGAGCACAGCCTGCTGTGTACATAGCAAAATTAATGAAAACTTTAAACAAATGCGCATTTTGTATTTTACTGCACGACTTTACGATAGGATACGTTAGTATTTGCACTTCTTTATCACAGTTTCAATTTATAAGACTGCTTTTTATATTTAAATGAACACATCTGTTTGTTGCTTCTCCACTATTACATTAATATTCTAATCCTAAATAAATAACGGTAAATTGTTAAATTTATTTGTGGTTATGAACACTGTGGAACCGCTGAGGGAGTAATGTTACTTTACTCCCTCTAAAGTGAAAATCACTATTCAATTTAACGAAATTGTGCGTTTGAATCGAATCGTTGTGAGTGAATGTTTAAACAATAGGATCGTTTATCAATAAGGTACTAACATTGATAACGTATTATAAGTTATAATAAACATCTTTTCTGCAGGTGCTACCGAAATGATAACGGTCACACCATACGAATAACATGGTATCATTTTTCAATATATCACTTTGCAATTGGACCGAGATAACATGGGCTATAAGAGAATGTGTGAAGACGAAGAAGAAGTTGGAACGATGCCTTTTGTGGAAGAATACCGTTTTCCAATGCGGTGACTCACGATTATACCTGAATTCCAGAATGACCATACACCGAGTGTATTGGAAACGTTTTGTGGTGCTTATTGTAAAGAGATTTCATCTGGAGATAACGAACCCCCTGGAGGAATCCCCCAGGTGCAAACAGGTAACCTTAGATGTTCTGATTACATCTGAGAATCGACGATTCCGTATTTTAATCTGTGTGAACTTTACAGGTACACTGTGTGGATGCGCATCCTGCACCCATCGAATAATGGAAACTGTTGGAGGTAGGAGAGAACACATCGAACAGGTAGGCAGCGGTTGCATTCGCCTCCAATAGTCAACAGGTAGGTCGGGCTTTGTCTGACTGGTCGCTGTCGATGAGCGCAATTTGCGTGAGTTGTTCTCCTGTTCAAGCCTCCACCAGCAAGCAGCCAGCACACCAGGCCTACCTGCGTTTCGGTGGCGATGGCTTAGTGACTTTTCGCTAGTCAATTAGCGTCGACGTGCCGATGAACGGCAAAATCAAATGCGATCCTCATATTCGGCTTGTTGCAGGTGGATGCGTGCTTGTGTTATCGGGGCCAGTTTAGCGCCTGCATCGCGGCGAAAATGCGTCGACGCCGAGAGAGTATCGCGTGCGTGATCGTCGTCTTCGTTTGCCTTTTGCTGGACGAGCACCAGCTCGCTGGAGGTGAGCTCACCATCAGCGGGCCGCGATGTGGCGTGCTCACGTGCAAACCGCAGGAATATTGCTCGTCGTTCGACAATCAATGCAAGAGCTGCGCGGACATTTGCAACAAGGAGTCGCACAACTTCGAGGAGAAGTTATGCGTTGATCGATGCCAAGGTAATTCCCAGAAATTGATCGAATGATCTCATTCCCAAAAAAGAATTAGTCGCAGGTTCATAATAGTCATTTTGCGCGCTCCATGAGCAAACGAATTCGATCGCCATTTTGTTGCTTGTTTAAATAATAGTTGCTCAGTATGCTGCACGTAAATCAGACGCAATTTGAATGAGTACCGACATATTTTTGTGTTTGCCAACTTGATTTTCACTCATTTCCCAGAATACATATCGTTTGCCTATAAATACTTTATTATTTTGATTAATTATTAAGAATTCTAATGTAGTACTTGTTTATTTGTTATAAAAATACCCATGACGTTTAAATAGCCTCGGGTTGGAGAGGAATTGTTGAAGAAGCAATAATTCAATGCATAATTAACAATCGAATTGTAAAGTAACTCAATTGGTCGTCGCATCCCAATTGATAATGAATAATTTCTTTGAAAATGGCGAGCGAATTCACACTAACAAAATATATTACCAAAGTTTCTAATTCCTAATTATGAAGGTATACTTACAATTAGCATTCATTTAATTATACTTTAATGAGAGACTCAAATGCAACAGTCTGTAATGGCGCACGCAAAATTATCTCTATGATGAACAGCAGAATGTAATAAATGAGCTAACTCATTAGCGAATTTAATCGAGTAGTTGAAATATTTCAAATTATGTCACGGTGCACAACTAACTACGATATATTCTTATCGCTGAATGTTGAAGGATGTTATTGTGACTAACAACAAACGACGTAATTATTTACATACAGTTGCATGCGATTTCATATTTTGATTGTATGTTTGCACCTTACAAATGCAATTAATGACAAGTAGCAAATGCAATTCGAAAATATTATTCAATTTGGCCATATTACTTAGATATAATCGCGCGCTATTTGATATGTTTGACAAACAATGATTTTGGTTGTGCATAAACAAATATAGAGCGCTTCCAATGTTACACGTTGTGTATAAATACACCTGATTACAGTTTCGCGATTTCAAATTTAATTATTTGCTTTCAGATTACCTGCATGATATTCGATATGTTCGCCTGGACGCCTCATCATCGAATAGCAAAAGTTCAGGTTCGGGTCCTTTTCTCATTGATAACTCAAATGGTAAGTTTTCGTTTTGTAATGTAAACATAGTAAACTATATTGCAGTGTATTCATTTGCATTTGAACCTTAATTTATCCGTTTTTGTATCATTTGCAGATATCAACAAGTTATATACAATAGCAACAATTGCAATCGTTTTGGCGATCTTCCTACTCGTTTGCAATGGAGCATACATCATTTATAAACTGTACAACTGGGCCAAGAAAAATGATATCAACTCGGGCAACATTATCAGCTATTTTAAGGTAGATAAATGAAGGGCAGCGCATTTGTTAACTAATTCTGAACTATTTGTAGGGGCATGGTACCAACGAAGATGTGGAGAAAGGTGCATCAAACGGAGTACCGACTACAACGGCAGTAACTCCTCCAAAACGCGCGTTACATTTGAACGTCTCGGGCGGGCTGTCTCAGTCTGACCAGCTGGAGACACCAGCCACGATGACGACGTCCATCAGCAGGCGTCCAGCCGAGGATAGCACGCTCGACTACGCCTACGACAATCATGCAATGTCCGGGACGCCGAGTCCACGTTCTGGCACAACACCGCACGAATCGAACTTTTAGATGTTCCATTCATTCGAAATTCGTTAATTAATTCTCTCATTAGCACGTAGGCATACATTCTAAGATCGTTGACTAATTAATTGGTAAGAGTGACGCAAGAAATTTGAAAGCTAGTCAGTATAGTATTTATAAATAATTAATTTGTTTCGCTATGTGCAATAAGATGTACATAAACAAATCGAAAGAATCCAATGTGGCAGACGTACTTATTAATGTTAAATGAATTTGCAATTGGTCATACGCAGAATTAAGTTAGATTTAGCTGCTAATTAGACGTAATTAACAATTAAGGAAAACGAACCACTCCATACATCACATTCCAATCAGACTCGCAGTTATTGTGCGAGTTTTGATATAATTTAATTGTATTTTAATCTTTAGATAGTAGATTTTAAATGGTTCGACAACCTTAAAGTCACAATAAGATGTAGATTAATTACTTAATACTATTTATTTCTGCCTCTTAATAGATCTATCTACTAACATTTCTTCATATTATTAATCCTTGCTTTAATTGTAAGTAGTATTATTGTAAATTGGAATAATGTTTTACTTTATTTTATGTTAATTAACGAGGAATCTCATGTTGAGCGCATTTTCCATGAAAACCTTTATCAAATACCGTCCATTACTATAAGTTAAATTTATGTTATCTGTTATGAATAAAACATTGGATTCCATATAGAAATCAATTGTTTCATTTGAAATTAATATTACACCTGCTAAATAAAATTTAATTAATTAATCAAATCAACGTTGAATGCGGGGATAAACACATTCTTTACTCCCGCAAAAGTAATGCACGTCAGCCAAGTTACTCATTCGGTAAGAAGTCTTAATATTGATATATATCTTCAAAACATAGTTAAATCTTATATTATTTCTTCGATTATTGCAATATTTGTTTATATCATTGCAAATTAACATTTTTTATTGACTAAAGTAGTACCAAAAACCACCATTTATGCAATATTGGCGCTGGTGTGCAATACCCAATATCTTGATTTTTAATGAAATAATAATTTTCTAGGCAAATTTGCAAAGTCTGCGCCTATTCCAGTAAAAAACAATATTTATTGCTACTAACTTTACCATAATTTGGTAGCCAATAAGTAGTGATATCATTCTGACAGATACAAATGTAATGCAAGATTCTCATGCAATAATTTGCCTTAATATTAATATATTTCTTCAAAATCTAATTGAATCACATAATATTTGTTCTATTATTGCATATTATTGCAATATTTGTTTATTTTATTGCAAATTAACATTTTTTATTGACTAAAGTAGTACCAAAAATCACCATATCTACCATATTGGCGCTAGTGTGCAATATCCAATATCTTGTTTTTTACACAAATATTAACTTTCTAGGCCAAATTTGCAAAGTCTGAGGCTATTCCAGTAAAAAAACAATATAAATTATTACTAATTTTACCATAATTTGTTAGCCAATAAGTGGTGATATCTATCCGACAGAAGCAAAAGTATCGCAAACTACTCATGCAATAATTAGCCTAAATATTGAAATATATCTTCAAAATCTAGTTAAATAGCATAATACATATCATATTAATGCAATATTTGTTTATATTATTGCAAATTAACACTTTTTATTGACCAAAGTAATACGATAAATCACTGTTACTACAAAGATGGCGCTAGTGTGCAATACCCAAAATCTTGTTTTTTACTAAAATATTAACTTTCTAGGACAAATGTGCAAAGTCTGAGGCTATTTCTATAAAAAACAATGTAAAATGTTACTAATTTCAGCGTAATTTGGTACCAAATAAATAGTAATATCGATCTGACAGATGCAAAGGTTTTGCGAGCTTCTCATGCAATAATTACGCTTAATATTAATATATATCTTCAAAATTAAGTTAAATCACATAATATTCGTTCTATTATTGCATATTATTGCACTATTTGTTTATATTATTGCAAATTAACATTATTTATTGACTAAAGTAGTACCATAAACCACCATTCCTCCAATATTGGCGCTAGTGTGCAATATCCAATATCTTGTTTTTTACCCAAATATTAACTTTCTAGGCCAAATTTGCAAAGTTTGCGGCTATTCCAGTAAGAAACAATATAAATTATTACTAATTTTACCATAATTTGGTAGCCAACAAGTGGTGATATCTATCTGACAGAAGCAAAAGTATTGCAAGCTAGTCATGCAATAATTAGCCTTAATATTAATATATATCTTTAAAATCTAGTTAAATCACATAACATTTGTTCTATTATTGCATATTATTGCATATTATTGAAATATTTGTTTATTTTATTGCAAATTAACATTTTTCATTGACTANCAACAGCAGCCTGTAAAAAAGCTTCGACTTGTTAGGAAGCCCACCACTGAAAGCACAGCACTTGCTTTGATAAGTTGCCTGGAAAGTGCTAAGAACAGTAATGAAGCACTCCTTACACTGCTGCGCATATCAGATGCATTTGATTTAGACATAACAGATGTGAACGATGCCCTTGCAAAGTTATCAGCACATTTTAAGAAAGAAGAGGAGAGTGCAGTAAGAGTGAAGATTCTATCAATGCTTGGAGATATTGGTACTGAACATCATGCAGATCCAGTTACTGTGTTGTTCATTGTGGATGAGATATTCATTTTACTAAAACATGAAACTTCACATAAGGTGATTGCCCAAGGTTTGCACTCATTGTTGAGGCTCAGCAAGTTTGTAAAAGACTGTAACACACAAACAATTAACATGATATTGGAATTGGCAAGGAGTAATTTGAAAGATATTAGCCATAGTGTCAAATGTAGATGTTTGGAGATTATTGGTCATTTACCACCATTATGTAGTGGAAACGAACCGGCAGATCTGATGAATTTGATTGAACACTACTTCAATAATGATGATGCAAGGGTTCGAGCTCAAGCATTCTCAACAATGATTCACCTCCATGCAAGGGGCTTTAAAATTGGCATCAATATTTATGGAACTGTTTGTGATGCACTCAAGGATGATTATGAAATTGTAAGGAAAGTTGTCCTGAAACTGCTGTGGGTTTTGGGAAATGCATATCCAGAATAGTAAGTAATCTCTAGATTTATTGTTACAAATTTTACTATTTTAAAATGCTTTACAGTATCATTCTTCTACCGGACAGTGAACAACGAATCCGGCTAATTGATGATGTTTTTGGGAAGATATGCAATAGCGTAAACGATCTATCAATGCATGTGCGTCAACATGCGGCCAAACTCCTAGGATCAATGAAGCAAGTTGGCGTTAAGTTTCTAAATCAAACCCTAGACAAGAAGCTGATGTCCAACATGCGAAGGAAGCGAACTGCCCACGAGTTAGCAATTGAAAGCGTTGCGAGCGGCGAATGGGCAAGCGGGAAGAAATGGGCTGATGATCAACCACGTGAGGTGATAGATGCGGATGCTATCAATTTGATGAGCAGCGGTGCTTGCGGCGCGTTCGTCCATGGTCTTGAGGACGAATTCTTGGAGGTGCGCTCCGCTGCGGTGCAATCTCTGTGTGAATTATCCCTAAACAATTCATGCTTTGCGAATTTATGTCTAGACTTCTTGGTTGATATGTTCAACGACGAAATCGAAGATGTGCGTATCAAGGCAATCGATGCTCTTCGCGAAATCTCCCGGCATATTACTCTGCGAGACGATCAACTGGAGACCATCCTCGGAGCGCTTGAAGACCGCTCCCAAGAGGTGCGTGAGGGCCTGCATCGGATGCTAGCATCCAGCACACTTTCGACTACAACTGGCCTCCGAATTTGCGTGGAGAAACTATTGGACAACTTGAAAAAGTATCCCCAAGACAAACGGTCAACGTACAGATGCTTGCAGAAAATTGGCGGAAAACATCCAGCACTAGTGCTACCACTAGTACCACAATTTTTGGGCATGCATCCTTTCTTCGACATGGCTGAATGCGACGTGGATAATCCGCAATGTATCCTTTTTACTCGCACCTAATTTGTTATCTTTTAATTGACTGTTTCCTTAATGAATCGTAGATGTTTGCATCCTCATTTTGATACTCAACGCTGCGAAGAATTCGCAGACGATTGCACCCTTATTGGAACCTCAAACCATGAAGCATTATTCCTATCTTCGCGATACGATGCCCAACCTGGTGCCCGAATTGCGGCTCTTCAACGAGAACGTTATCGCCATTACGCGTCCGACAACGGTTCCAGAGAGTTTGGAGTTCCTCAACAACATCATAACTCGTATAAATCAGGATTCGATCACCAGTCGCGTGCAGAGCACTTTGTTTCAAAGCGCTAAGGAGCATTTGAAACGTCTCAGCGAGATGGACGACAATGTAGCGGGCACGGCGCAATTTACATCCTTGTACATTGGCGCTCAATTCTTGATGTCGCAACTGTTGGAGAATGGTTTCTGGAATAATACGAGCCTGTTGACGCAGAGTACAAACACTCTGAAGAACAACATCGACCAATTGTTACTAAACTGTATGAAGTTACAGCATTTGTTTGTAGGCCTCAGCGCAGACGAACACCTCGCCGTGAAGCAGTTGCGGTTGCGTGCACTAGCCCTGAATTTGGTGTATATTGTTAAAGGCAGCAATTCGTCGGCGTTGGCGCCGTGCCACCATTTCCTCTCGGCCGTCGAGGACATGCAGAGAGAGCTGGAGGCGGCTCCCAACTTCGAAGCAGATACATTCATCGTCGTCCTGTTCAAGGAGCTGGGCGCTGTGGAGGAGCCTAAGCCGGGAACGGTTGCACGAATCTTAATGCCGATTCTGCGGGATACCAAGTTGGGGAAGACGCCCAAAGCGAATACGAATATTCGCATGACGAGCGTGCAAATTATTGATCCGAGCGGTCAATCTGATAGCACACTGAAATTCACAGCCGGGTTAATCATGGCTGTGCCCTTTGAGGCCGAATTATTGAATGTTTCTGATCCGGGACGCGTCCGCCTGAAAGTCAAATACCCGGATCAGAAGACGCAAATTGTTCTGCCTCGTCAGGGGCACATGAAGCCGCTGAATTTGGACGAGAGCGACGAAACGCAGCTGCAGAACATTCGCCTCTTGACGACGGTTTTAATTTCGCACCAGGTGTGGTCGGAGGCATGTAATGTTGAAATTAATATTGCTTTGGCCATACCAGAAGCAGATATCGGTAAAAGGCGACCAGCAAACGATGGTAATCCATTCTTAATTGATCTTTGTAAGCCCGTCAAGATCAGCGTTTCGCCAAAACCGATAAAGCGTGCGTTATAATATCTCAATTTGATATACAATCAGTAATTAATAGAGTAATCATATTCAAGAAGTAAATGTGAGATTTATTCAAACGTTTCACTTAGTTCTCATTATAATAAATGATGAGTTTCTCATTGGGTACAATTAGATTGGAGAAACACTGAAGGTTCAGTGTTAAGAATTGAAACAAATATCTGAACTTATAAGTACGTTTGGCACATTTAGGAAATCGTTTTTACTATAAAAATATGTCATCATTATCATAAATTTGCCACGCTTCTTCCTCTTCACTCTCGTTTAGTCAAGTCATCAAATGAATAAATTGTAAAATGTTTAAACATCTCTACTTGCCTTATATACAATATATAATTGTTTGTACATTTTATCATTAATCAATTTTTATTGATATCATTAGTCTCTCAAGTTTGAGTAAAGAGATGAGAAGCCTAATTCTTAGTAAGAGAACTTTAAAATCGAATACTATTTGTTTCAAGTCTAAAATGGTGGAAAAGAGTTCATTTGTTACTAGAATTATACAATGGTTCAATATGGAAGATGCATTTGGCACAAAGTGTCCTTCTAATCAAATATGATTAAAACCACAAACTGATTGAGCAACATCGCGATTGCTTGGTATTTGTAACGCAAGTGTTTGAGCAAAATTTGTTTGGAAAAGTAGCATACAGCCTTAAGCGTTCATCGCTGCTGTTGTTGTTGTTGTTTGAAACCAAGAAAGGTTGTTAAAACTTGTATGTATGATATGTCTGAGGAATGTCGAATGCGTAATGAAACATGCAATTATGTAGAATTCATCATAACGGTGCTGCGACGACTGTAGCCGCGACGTGTTACGGTCGCACCTTGGGCTTCGCACTCCTTGCGCACCCTGTCGATGATGGCGGCCACGAGCTGCTCCTCCTTGACGCGCTTCTCCTCCCAGTCAGTCGACTTGCCGCTGCCTTCGGCCAGCTTCTTCTTGGCTGCTTGTTTTGGCACATTGTCGGTGTCCGCCTCCTCCTTGACGATGACCTGCAGGTCATCGCGCTTCTGCGCCTCGGCCGGCTGCGGTAATGGAGGTGCCGCATCGTCTGCGGCGGGCGCCGAATGCCTGGACGCCAGGTGCCCCATGTAGCCTTTGCGACTCTTGAAGAAGACGTTGCAGTGCTTGCACTTGAAGAGCGGCGCCGGGTTGACGAGATTGTTCACGTGGAATTTGTACTTGTGGCGGTACCAGTGCGTCCGGCTGGGCAGCACCTCGCCGCATAGCTTGCAGACGACGCTGCCGTCGTCGCGAATGATGTACTCCAGGAGTTCGTGCTTCTTGCGCTCGTAGTTCTCCCCGCTGGCCTCGTCGTCGGTGAGGAAGTGCACGCCCGTCGAGGTGTTATCTTCGCTCTCCATTTTCTCATAATCGTCCGCTTCCTTCTGCTGCTGGTGCTCGCCGAGCTTCATCTTGGAAGCGATCATCTTACGCGCTGCTTCCGGCGATATAATCACCGACTCCTGGTGGTAGCGCGGCGTGGTGGTGATCACCTCCAGGGTGACTGCTTCCGGCAGATCGGGCATGCTTGCCGTATCGGAGGCCTCTTCAAAGTAGACATCATACTCTGAAACAAGACGTGGTCAATGAATGTTGGATATTATAACAATTGCTTTGAAACTATTGCTACACCAAAGAAGAAACTACTAACTAAACAAAAACAAAAAAGGAAATTCGGAAATTGTGTGCATTTAATATGTATAGAATATTTATATAAACATAATAGCATTCTACTTAATCTACATCAATATATAAAACTTTAGTTTATTTGATTTCAACGCAAATAGAACTATCATTTTTAAAGCAAGGCAATGCATTGCTCCGCGTCTCTCGCCTTCTCTTATTTCTTTACAATAAATCTTCATACATAATATTCTCATTTACCTAAACGATACGTACACGATACAAACTATAATTGATAATAATAGAGAAAAAATTAATAATATACTAACTTAAAGTTAATAAATCCTTTTGTATAATTAATATATTCAATGATCGATATTCTTCTTCTTTCCTCATGATTGATATCTTGTTTCTAGCTTCCCATAATAAACTCTCAGTAATATAATTAATAAAACCAGTATAAGTCAACATTTAATGAAATTAATTGCACTTTGATAAGCGGTTTACCATTAAGCTTTCCGAATTGATCTTCTAAGACAATTTTTGATTGTTGTTAGAGCGCCTTCCATGCCACTTCTTTATTTAATAATACTTATAACGTTATTCTATATCGAAAACTATCAAATTAATTAGTGGAAGAACGTTGATTTTGTTGCGATGCACGTTTCTTTGCAAAATGAAAACATTCGTTATTAACTGGCCCTTTCTACTGCAAATGCAAAGGAAAGAAATCGAACGTAACTCTTAAAACATAAAATTACATATCACAAAGTGAATAGTTGAAAGAAAAGATGGGGTGCAGCATCAACAAAATGTTCTTGTTAAATCGAACGGTTCTCGAATTGTGGTCCTTGTTATATGGGGAGTGATGAATTTGTTCTTAACTTTTGTGAAATTGATTTGCATTCGTATTGAACGAGCAGAGTTACAAATTATTATAACACTATCGTTTGACTAGAGAGACTTAATTCTTGCTACTTGTTTTCTGTCGATTGGCGTGAAAATGTTGCTTTGTTTTCAATTGCACAGTGCGCTTGTTATCTGTTTCGTCAGAGGAGACAGTTTCGAAGACTGGATAGAAGCATAATAGACTTTGTTAATAATAAACAAAAATACGATAAATTCCTCGCACCTGCGAGAATAATAAGTATTCAGTTAGTGTGCTTTGATACAATTAGTAAATTTACATATTTCTCTACTTAATTAGTAATCATCGAGCTACACGTACTACATATGCGAAATCAATAAAACGAAATTAGTCTTTTTAAGTTAAATTATTTGTGCGTTGTCGACGGGCTGACATCGAACTTATGTAAAAACGTCTAATTATTATAATGTGCGCAATAATATGCAATTGATTAAGTAATTTTCGGATTCTACAAAACGAAATAGAATTCTTGTCGCGAATCAAATTCAACCGTGATTGTGATTTAATATATCTATATGTATATATATTTATTTTATATACGAAACGAAAGTAAAAAATCCGAAAAACAAATAATACAAACAATTAAAAAGGAAAATGCAACAATCAATTTCTGTAACGTTGCAATAGAATAAACTCTCTCTGTTTTTGCACAATTAATTACGATTTTCGTCCACTGCTTTGCAGTGATAATAATTTTCACCGACTCTGATTGTTTAATTGATACATTCAAGCATTGCAAAGATGATAAAACTTGGTATCATCACCTCGTTCGAAGAGTATCACAATCTTCCCAAATTAGAAATCAATTTGATTGATTATACGATTCGTTCTTATCGTGGCTATTTCTCTTTGATTAAATTTCTCTCTTTCGACTTAAATTTAGTGTTGCACACATCCGCTTATTCATTATGTAGTGTTCATTTTATGTTCTACAATTATAACTCGTGAAAAAAACTTAAAGATAATTGTACTATTTTTAGTTCAATCAATTATTACGCCTGCGTTTGCCATTTTCATCGATTTTGTCTCTCCGCGCTGCGTCTTCTAACAAGTTAAAATTAGCATATAAACATCGAAGTACTATTTACACGACCGCCCTCCTACATGTAATTAATTAGAAATCAAATTGTTTTTAGTCGGCACTCAAATCGAGGCACGACTTTCCTATTCCAAGCTTCCCTCATTTTTACGGTAGTAATTGCATCGTTTTTCTCATCCGATTTTCAACAATAATTATATATCGATATCTTGATCTTCTTCGAATCTTCACTAATAGTATATCTAAATAAAAGAATATGAATATGTATAAAAACAATTAGTAAATAAAATAATAATAATCTATAAAGATCTGTACAACAATGAATAGTGTAAGTTTCTTTCATGTAACGAGCGTAATATAGATAGATAGTCTCTCTGCAATACCATTAAAGTTTTTACGGTATCCGCATTTTTGATTTTACTGCATTTACTAGTGAAGCGCACTAGACTCTTAAAGATATCAACGCTATTTAAACAATATGTCAACATCGAGCACCAAGAACGAAATCGAAATCGATTCTCTTAAGTCTAATTAATAACGTGCTGTTTGGAGCGGCTTTAGAAGCCGCTCATTTGTTGGCTTCCTTCGATTTTAATTGCTGTTGCAATTGACTACGCGTTAGATATTTATTGCTGCTGCTTCTTCGAGCTTTTAGTACGGTCTCGTTAACATTGCCAACAGTATTAACATTGGCTACGACTTGGGAAGTCGTCCCATCCTCGTCGTTTCGATTTGATGCGTTTGCACTAGAATTTGATTCGCTTGCAATAGTTTCTTCTACGTCTGCAACTGCTTCCGGTGTTGGTGTCGTTGCAGCTGGAGGAGGAGGAGGACAAGTAGTCTTTTCCTCATCACCACCTCCACCAGCACCAGCATCATCATCATCATCAGCAGCATCGCCAGCAACATCCGCCGATTTCTCCGATGTTATCGTTGCCGGCCGGGTCATCTTCGAGTAGGTCTTAATAGCAGCCGTGCCGCGCGTTTGCTGCGCAGCGCTCCGAGGTCTTTTCATGCCGTCGTGCGTAAATCCGTCGCTGCTCTCCGTTTTACGACGGCGGGAGAAAAAACCCCATAGGAAAGACGCAGTCCTTCGGCATGAAGCAGTCGTGCACGGTCTTCATGTGGTTCTTCATCTTGTCCGGCCGCGAGAACTCCTTCTGGCAGACCGGGCACGGGAAGACCTTGCGCTGTTGGCCCTCGTGGTAGAGGAACGCGTGCCGCTGGAAGCTGTACTTGTTCTTGAACGTCTTCTGCACGTCCACCTTGGCGCACTCGGTGCAGTGGTAGATGCCCTCGCTGATGGAGGCGTATCGAAAGAGGTTGAGGCCGCGCACGCTCATCTCCGTGAGCTGCTCGGCCGGGTCCTGGCTGTGGGAAGCCGTCCGGCGGCGGGCCCGCCGTTTCACCGGCTGTCGACCAGAAGGAGCGTTCATCGCCGGCCCCGACGCGTTCGTCGGCGTCGCGGTGCTCGTCGACGGCGAATTATTGTTATTCACGTTGAACTGCGCGTTCAATTGCGGCGTGGTGCTCGTCTTCGTCGGCTGCACCTCGTTCGCCGACTCCTTGAATTCGATCTTCGGCGTTAGCAACTTGTGCGTGTTGGGCGATTCGTTCAGTTCGATTTTCGGCGTTAGTAGGCTCTGTGATATCGAGCTAGCATCTGCAAACAGAAATCAAATTAGCATTCCACACAAAAACAATTCCGTCAAGAATCAAAATCAATAATAACAAACAAAGAACTTTTCGAAATGACGATCAAAAAATATAATCAACGTAACAAAATCTGATTAATTGCTTTGTTAATTACCTGGCTTCTGTTTATCCGAAAGTGTTAGCTTGTAAAGTTGTTAAAGAGTTATTAAAGTAGGGCGGGTTAAAGAGAGAATGAACAGGAAAACATTTTCGGTGGAAAATATTTCTGCAAAAGTTATATTCTTACACGCTAATTGTAATTATTTACAATCAATCAATCAATAACGGTGTTGTTGGTTGCTTTTCGCTCGATTCTAATCGAAATAATATTAAACATAATGATTATGATGACCAATCTCATAGATGAGAATTAAACTTATCGTGTAAATATATAATAATGTAAACTACACCTTAAAATTAACATTGGTATTGGGTTACAAAGGAGAAAATTATGTTTTAATTAATATGTAAGAATGCAGTAAACGATTCGTGGTATAAAAACATGAGTTTGTTGCCATGAATATACAGTCATCTAGTTTGCTCTCTACAAAAGTAGCTATCACCCTTCGTTAACGTTATAAACATTTGGAAGACGTTAATTTTTCATTCTGATTCAAAAGGCACTCGATTCTGAATATGATTTTTTCTCGCATCGTGAACCATCGTAACTTAAATTTAGCAATTATTAACAATTCACAGTCATTTGTTTCATATAATTATTACTTACTTCTAAATTATTTTAATAATATCAAATTAGCAAAGAGAAAAAAAGGTAAACGTGTACAAGATATAAATTAAAACGAGAATACGCGTATACTACCTCGAATATAATTAATAACAGTATAAAAATAACTAGTATTGTGTATATTATTTGTTCAACGACGTTCGACCTGGTGCGCACCAGGTGTATTGTCTAATCTGCCTAATTTCGCTGGTGGTGTTGATCAAATATGCTTAAATGCAGCGTTCCACATCGATTTACAAGCCGACTGAGTAAAGGAAACTAACAAATAATAATAAAACAAATAAGAACGTAAAACTTAACCACTCTCTTTTCTTTGGGGTTCGATCATGTTATCATTATTCAAGTAAATTCTATAATTATTAAATTCCTACGTATAATTCTTTATCATATTCCCGATGAAGAGAATTCGCCAACAAAAATACGCTTTCATTTGAGATTTCTATAATACCAAAAGAGAATCAACATACATAATGCGCGCAGGAAAAGAACGTACGAATAGCGTACGTTGTATTTAAGGCACTAATCAATTAGTCAGACTTTTCAGTATTGTGTTGCTATCATAATTGTAAATATTCGCAAAATATCTTGTTTGAATTGACTGGCAAGGCACCAATTGGCAATTTGCAGATTGGATTGTTCGAAGAAAATTGTTCAAAATTAATTATTGCTCTTCGTCATTCGGAGGAGGCGTATTTTCTCGGCCAACGCATCTATCTATCATCCTCGCATCCTACGATATCCGACTCGTGTGGATGATCTTCTGGTGCGCGAGCATATTATCCTTGCGCGTGAACTCTTTGGCGCACACCGGACAGGAGTACAGCTTCACGTTGACCTTGTGCGAGGTCATGTAGTGTCTGCAGAAGTTGCTCACGTGCGTGTAGACGCGATCGCACACCGTGCACCGGTAGCTGTTGTCGTTCTCGCGCACGCAGAAGTCGCGCGCGGACTTGTCCGGATCGTAGATCTTCTTCGCGACGTTGTTCGGCTTCATCGGGCCGAAGCTGAACTTCTGGTCTTCGACGATGATCTCGTAGTGCTCCTCTTCGAAGCGGCCGCCGTCGAAGTCCTCCTCGCCGGCGCTCCTTTTCCGCTTCTTGGCCTCCATCTTCGGGCAGACCATGCTCTCGAGGAACTGTTTCGCATCGATCTTGATGTCGAACTGCTCCTCGGGGTTGAGCTCGGTGTCGGAGTGCTCCGCGTCGTCCGCCTCTTCGGCGTCGGACACGGACATGTCCGGGTAGGGCAGGCCGTACTCTTCGTTCAGCGACGACTCGAAAGTCATGCATTTTACGATATTCTTGCCGGCGGCGCCGGCTACGGGCGTGGAGGTCGCTGCGATGCTCGAGATGGTGACGGCCGGGCCGGTGGCGCCAGAGGCGACAACGGCTATGGAAGACGTAGTGGTACTTGGTGCGATGGCAAGCGCAGGTGGTGCGCTTACTTTCTGCGCTTTCGGCGCCGGCTTTGCAAGCGGCAGCGGGGTGGTTCCTCGATCGACATCTAAAACATTTTGCGATTACTATTACCGTATCTCCAAGAGAGCGCAAAAGGTGTTTTCATGTGAGTGTGCAACTAGATCATCAGTCAGACGAGGTGTGTTTGATGAGAAAAGGGAAAAGCTATAAGGGAATAAGCCGCGTTCGGTTTATTGTCTCATTGTATTTTTTCAATGGTTTTCAAAGAGAAACTCAAACAAACATGTTGTCTCAATTTGTATGAAATTCGATTGGATTGGCTCATTCCTTCTTACAGTTCTTCCCTATTTCGCTTTCTGTACTTATTTATGTATCGTCACTCACCTTTGCGTCGCTCGTTTTCGTTTTTAACAATCAAATTCACTTTGCTGTCGCCTATAATTATCAGAGAAGATTATGCACTCGTTTATACGACTGAAAGAGTCAAATGCGCGCTCGCTTGCTGTGCATTTCTGAACGCGCACTTGTCGATGATAGCTTTTCCCTTTTCACACTACGTTATCAACAATTAGACGCTACACGACCCCTCAACGCTAGATGATTATTTATCAATAAATAATATTAAGAAAGAGACAGATCAGAGAGACAGGCAGAGAGATAAGAGAGAAGTGGCTAGATAATTATCTTCACTACGATTCCATCATTCAATACATTGCATGCGGCCACCTTTTGGCGGCAGACTGTCGCAAAACATTCTTCGTTATATCAGATGTGTTTCGCGCCCCCACAGCGAACAGCATCTGCATGGAAATTTCTACGCCAGCCTGGGGGGCGGCACAAAGAGGGAGAGATTCAATGTGAGTGGTCGACTTACCGCCAGCTTGGAATTCGGTCTTGATGGAGGTGCCGGCCACCGGCTCGCCGTTGTTGTCCGTGTGCATCATCTTCGAGTCGTTATCGTCATCCTTGTCCTTGCTGCTCGAGTCCGACTGGTTGCCCGTGAAGCCGTCCATGCCCATCTTGACCTCTAACATTTCCGGGCTGCCCTGCACGAGATTGTCGCCCTTGTCGAAATCGTCCGCGCCGGGCGTGCCGTTCGAGCTCCCCGACAACTTCCTGGGCCGGCCGCGCTTCCGCTTCGGCTGCAGCAGCGCGTTGCCGAGCATGTTCAGCGCGTTGAACTGCTTCGCCTGCGCCTGCGACTGCTGCTGCTGCTGCGGGTGCTGGCCCTGCTTGCCCTGCTGCTGCAGCCGCTGCAGGTTGGCGTTCTGGTTCGCCGTCAGCGACGACGTGATCGAGTCGCACTTCTCCTCGTTGACCTCGGTAAGGCCCTTGATGCGCAGGCTCTCAGCGACCTTGAGGAAAGCCGTGAGGCGGTCCTGGTCGACGGACACCTCGCCTCTGTACATAAAGTCGAGCAGGCTGCGCATATCGTAGTAGGGCACATCCTTCAGGATGACGATCGGATGCTTGTCCGGATGGTTGACGAAGAGCGCCTGGAAGTAGGGGCTGCACGCGGACAGCACCATCTTGTGCGCGCGTAGCAGCTGCCCTTCGACGGCGAGCGTCACGTCGACGAAGGACTCGTCGTGCAGCAGCTGGTCGAATACTGATAGCAGATTGGATTGATGGTTGTTCCATCGTAGGCAGAACCTTTGGTATGACATGTTGATTTGCGGAGTTGTCGGGGGCTTGGCTAAGTTCGGTAGGCTAATCATGTGTGTGGACGATACGCTGTTGGACGCCTCACTGCAAACAGGACACAAAAGAGAGCAATTAGTACGCACGTTCGGACGCTAATTGAAGAGCGCCCAATTACATAACGCCCTCGTTCATCATCATGATTGACCGAGTCGTCGTCGTTGCACTTGTTGCTCTAGGTGCAACCTTTGCAACCATTTCCACCCCCATGCCCGACCCGTTCGAACGGCTTCGTCGCATGCGACTTATGCATATAAGAACATACCTCAACGAGCGCGGAAATTTCAAGGTCTCATTCATACAGGTGTCAGCCGTGCGGAGCTGCGGCATCGTCGTTTCTACAACAATCGGTCGCGGCAAACGGAGGAATGTTTGCGTACGTTCGATGATGGTCATCAACGCATTACATCACGCCCAGCCAGCGAAGCCAATTTAACCGGAACACGATTTCTGCGTTTACTTCCCTTCAGTTGATGACACAAGTCACGCGTGCGAATGCGCCTGTGCAAACTTCCATTTGGCAAACATGCAAAAAATACCCTGATGACGTCATGTCCTGCGAACGCCATTTTGTTTGCATGCATATTTCGCATCCACCACCGAACCATATGGACGATGGATTGAAATTTTCCAGTCATATGAGCAGCCGGCATTGTTTTCGTGCTTACAAACGCTAAAAATCAGGACAGGTGAGTGAAGAACTTCTAGATCACAACCCCACCAACAAACGATGGCCTTTCTTTACCTCTATTCCGTTTTATTCCGCGGTACCGCTACTCAACGATTGCACATTCACTCGAATGCAATTTGTAAACGCCTCCTCCTGCTACTGCTACATTTGCTTCTGTCCCTTGCCGTCCGTAATCGCGTACGGGGAAAACCATCGTCAGCCTGATGGTTGTTAAATGACGACGTTAATCGGAAACTAGCAGTCGAGCGCGTTTCTATTTCCAAACAAATACGTAATTGGCATTCATGACGCGTCGTTTTCGCCCAACATCCAAGCGCGTCCGACAAAATTCTTTGCAGCATGGGGGTACTAACGCAAACATCAGCATTGATAATATCCTTGGCGTCTAAACCCACGCGTACACGAACGCCTCCTTGCAACAGCAGCAGCACCAGCGATGCGAAAACTACAAATATTGATTTATAGAAATATATTGATTAGAAATCGCGGGGTAAGCGCGCTGGTTGATCCCACCCGTGTGGCTCGCCGGCAGAAATAGCTGCTCAGGCCGCAGGCGTTTTTATCAGAGCCGCCCGCCCGTTCTGAATTAGTAACATGCTCCCGATATGATGTTTTCTCCGAGTCCGTTCGCATTTCAGCCTATCTATCCGCAGCAGGCGCAGCTCGTGCATGATTTCCTTCGACATTTCCACCGAGCAGCAGCAAGTAACGCGTTGGGCGCGCGCGCGTTATTCAGTTGTTTATGTAGATGCAAACGCGGCGTGCGTTCTAGTTTTCCATCAATCGCATCGACGACTCATTCGTCTGCTGCACATGACCGACTCCTTCCTTCATGCAAGCAAACTGTTTAGACACGAATTGCGAATGAGAGAAGATGGGGTAGAGAGATGAATGCAATTACCTGTTTGTCACATCGATGCCGTCCACATTCAGCCCGAATGGCCGATCCCGGAAATGTTAGAAGGTCGCGATGAATTGAACGGTGCGCGGCTAATTGCCGGCTGCTCGCCGTTGTATCAACCAGAGGCAGTACGGAGCTGGGGCCGGTTGACGATTTCGTAGACTAACCATGGAACGACGATGTGCGCTGCGCTTTCTCGGCGCACTCTTTTTCTCGTTTGGCGGTTGCAGGACGGTACGCACTTTCCCGTAACAACAACACACCACCCAACAACAACAACGACGATGCACGACGACGACGCTTGGCTTCAATTTGCGTGTGCGCTGGAGGACGCGCTCGGCGGGCCGCGGATTTAAGACGCCATGTCAGCAGGCAATCTCTCAAACTAGCATTGCCCGATGGTCGGCCGCCCGTCTCGAATAAAGGCTGCTTTTCAACACGCTACCGAATGGAATTTGCTGTGCATGTTGGTGAGCAACGTTGCGCGTTTCGCATCGGCTTCATTCGGGGTAGTGTGCCACGATTGGCGCTGTAGTCGCAATGACGCGCTTGCTCTAGCTGGGTGCAGAACCACCTCGCTGCTGTAACGCAATCCTTCGGCATTAGAGGGCGTAAGCGCGTCAATTTTACGTCAACCCTTTGACATTTGAATTTCGCGCCATTTCTTCCGATGAGTCAACAATTCTTATTAGACGGACGCCGTGAATAATGCGTTGATGTAATTGAATGGTGTGGTCGTTCGACAGCAAATTGTTAACAATAAGACAATAAACAAATGAGCAATGTGAGGAATGACGACGCCAACGACGTGTGTGACTGTATGTGCGTGCAGTTTTATAGTGATTGCAGGCGTTTAGAACAACACCCAGAGCATTAATAACAATGATTGTTATTATTATCAGCGTTCGCGGACTACGCATTCCTTTTCGAAGAGAGAAAACAATTTAGTCGTATTTGCAGGTATTACATCGTTTAATTTATAACGTTAATGAGTTTTGATACAGCTCTAAATATGTGTTCTGATTTTTAGAGGTTATGCTGGACCTGGTGAACCCGGAAGTGAGACGCCCCCCAGGAGGTCCTCGAGTTTCCTGTACGAGGATGGCAACCAGAAACGATTTGGCCTTGACTTCCAACGAATGGGTACTGACTGGTTCTAACAATTAGCTAGATCCTCGCTCTAGCATCAGAGGGTTTCTGAATTTTGAGACGCAAATTCTCGCCGCCTGGCTGAATTCACACATCCATGTGATTCTTAGCCCGCTGCGTCTTTTTCGCAGCGTTGGGCACGTTCGTTTTATCGTTTGCGGTCGAAGCGCAAAAAAGCGAATTCGCTTGAGCATGGTCATATAACTGTACGCTGTTCGCGGCGCACTAATCATCAACGTATCGCCCCGTCGTTCCGCGCATGACACTGCGGCTCAGAAACGGCGTGTAAAATGTTCCCAGTACAATGTGAATGGGATTAGAGTATGCAAATGTCGGCAAAGAATTATGTATATGACCTGGATAAGGCAAAATCGACGCTCATCGCGCAAATTCGCTGAAGATGATGTCGCCTATCTCCCAGATAGGAGGGTTTCATGCGTCCGGGATTGATAGAGAATTCAGATTGCGCTGTGACGATGACACCGCCGTGCACATTCAGCGATTTCTATCCGCACATGCGGTGCCCATTGCGAGCGGAACGCGTGCATGTATGGATCGCAACTATAATAAAATTCAAAACACTTACGCAACAGTTCAGTTCGTCCTTGTGGAATTCATAAGTTTCCTGTACACTGGCTGTGGTCGGATCGCACGCTCAGCGGCAGCGGCGCACATTTATTATTAAAACAGGCAGCACATTCACACACAATCCCACACAAGCAAAAGCGCACCAGCTCGCTGCGCGAATCGTTTTCTGCGCGGCGCGGCGGCCGTTCCGCGTATTGTTCGTGGCCGTCGTCGTCGAGACGGGCGGGCGTGCGAACGATCGAAATTCGCTTCGATTCAGAGTCAATTCGATTTGGGCCGCGCGTCCAGACGGGACACCCAGAAGGCGAGGAGTTCACCACGCAGATCGCGGTCACTTCACTCCCAAAAACGCAACGAAAAACAACGGAAAAAAGTATCAACGTAGTAACAACGGCAGCAGCAACAACAACAACAACAACGGAGCCTCGGTCGAAATGCTAGAAGCCGAAGAAACCACCCCGGGCGCGGTACACTCGGATGGGGTTCGCGAGCGAGTGTCGCGGGTTCGACGAGCTGGGCGAGACGCAGACGAAAGTGGTGCGTGCGTGCGCGCGCGCGATGTGACTTTAGTGGTGCGCACCCTTTGAGTAACTAAATGCGACTCGACCCCGCCGATCGCGCCGCTCCTCAGTCCTCTCGTCGTCGACGGCGCACGGACGATCGCGACCCCGGCCCCGGCCCCGGCGCACCGCGCAGCTATCGCTCAGCCAGCGCCGCTGCTCACCACATTTCCACCACCACCACGCGCTCGCCAGGCGCAACGACCACGACCACGCCGGCGACGACGACGACGACGACCACGACGACGACGACGGCGAATCCGTGCCACCGCGCGCACTCACACGCGCGCGCGCCCACATGGTGAAAAAAGCGGCACGAAATCAACCCGGTGCATGTACATGGAGGCACACATCGAGGACCTTGAGCTCGAGCTCGGGTGTATGCGAGCGAGTCGGACGCGCCGACTCGCTGAGAGCGGATTGCCCTCGCGGCCGCGGCCAACGCCGACCGCGTTTCGAATTGGGCGACTGTATTCGCGCCGCCGATCAAGAGGGCTCGTCCAGTCGGCCAGCGCGTTCGCACGGGCGCCCATCGTGCGCACATGACTTAAGACTCTTGCTGGCCGAACGCGCTGAGCGCGCCGCTGACTGAGAGTCGAAGTAGGCTGAGCATGGGAGCGTAGGAACGTGGTTGAAGCGCGCGCTGCGTGTTTGCTGCGCCTTCGTCGAGGAATGGAGCCGCGTTGCGGGGCGATATCGCGTCGTGCACGTGCGTGGATGGCTTAGCCGGTCCGTGGGGTGGTTGACCCCCTTTGGAAAAGAGGACGACTTTTCGATTTCTCTCCACGCGCGTCCGTGAACGCGCTCCAGCATTGCATGCCGGGGCAGGGCAGGGCAGGGCACTTAAGTTGGATAATGAAAGAAAGCGCTTGTGTCTATCTACACTCGGTGCACATGCAGCTCGAATGGAAATTTATTCATGCCCGCACTTACAGTACAATCGCCATACCCTTATGTGGCTTATGGCTTCAATAGTCCTTGATGACTTGTTGGACTTTGACTCATTCCGTATCTAAATTGAAATAAGGGTAGTCATTATCCGTACGCGACCATGGAGGCGATCAATCATAGGTTCGATTATGCGAGGGGGCGTCCGCATTGAGGCAATTTTTCGCTTGGCCAGCCAGATTGAAACCAAATCCCCCGAATAAATGAACCTGCCCCGCGCTGTGGAACAATTCACCTGCAACTTCTGGCTGCACGCACTGGAACGGTGCGTGTCATGCTCGCTGCGCACCTTGCTCAAAGTTAAGTCTTCACTTGAGCGCTGGATGCTCCCCTTGCGATGGGGGAACCTGTTGTTACAATACAAACTTTATGCCTTTCTGACTTTCTGGTTGCACTTTGTTTTGTGCTCTTTGCGTTTCGGCCGTGCTGCACCAGCGGCAGCGCCTCTTCCTCCACCAGGCATTTCCATGGAACGTCGTCGCCGTCGTCGTCGGCGGCATCCGCGGCCGGACACAAAGCCGAAGGAGTTAAAACGACAACGACGAGCACAGAGCCATTATGTGCCCGCCACGCTAGCATTTCTTTGGGTTCCAAATTGAGGGGGAAGAATGATCACGAACCCCTTTGTTTCTCAGCTCCTTCATGCATTTCAACTCCGTGCTTCGTTATCATGGGTGTTTCCACAAGGATAACATGCCTAGAAAATAGAATTCATTCAGATACGTTCTCTTTCCTAATGAATTTACCAATCTAATTGTTAAAAATTGCATCTTTTGGGTTTACCTTTTGCATGGAAATTTCCGTACGTTTTTTTAACATCACAATATATTGAAATGTTAGTAGAGGTCTCGTATTTGCTTGCAAGGTTGAACAATAAAATGTGATATTCCCGCCTGTTGATTCCGTGTGGTAACTTCTTTCGTTGTTTGGCGTCGCATTTAGTTCTCTTTTTTTAGTTTTGACCATGAGTTAGCAACGAATTCCATGTTGGATTAATCCCAGATTTAGATTTAGTAGTTGTGACTATTTCTTCCAAAGTTTTTCGTCCATCCTAGAAGCATAATTAAAAATTAGTCATCTTATTTGTAGTACATAGATAAGAAAATGAAATTAGCGCCCAAAGTTTAAGAAAGTTACAGCAAATTTACTGACGGCTAATTCCGACAGTACAATTGAATTTTCCGGAAGTTATAATTATTGATAATGAGTATGCCATTAAGGGCTAAATATGGAGTCATCCCCAAGTTAGTTATAATTAAAATTTCTAACAAAATGAAAAATTGTACTCTGAGTAAATTCATGTAGCTATTAGGGTGCAATTAAGCATGTAAAGTATTCGACTGGGCTCGTTGTTTAACAATGCACTCTAGCTTAATGGCCCACAGTAAAATGAGCAATGATTGAGGATAATTTGCATTAACTACCTGTGAGTCAATTATTCCAATTTCCAAGTTGAAGCTCAGACGAAAACTTCTTCTTATTAACCAGGTTCTCCACTGGATATTTGTTAGCTTCCATATGGAAGTTGCTTGATCCCCCCAATAAGGACAAATCCAATAAAAACGCTGAATGACTTGGTGACGTGGTTTGCACTCCCACGCCCGTTATAATGGCGATTACATCAACAAGCAAATAATGCGCGTCCAAACATCATTTCGATGCGACAACATACATTTCTTGTATCATGCGCGTATCCTTCGACGCTGCTGCGATTTGTTTCGTGCCTCTTCACGAGGCAGGTAGGTTTTCTCTTTGATGGTTGCTGGGATTCGGTGTCGGGCGCGACTCGCAAGTGACTTAGGAATAATATGCATGCTTGATGCGCGGTTACGTAAGAGACGCGTGTAATAACCCCCGTGGATGTCGTAATAAAGCCGCGCGAAGCCTGGTGCTGCCGCACGGCACGGCACTCGCTCCGATGCCACCATCATCGTGGGTCAACGGCCCACGATCCAAGCGCTCTGTAGAAGATAGAGGATATACGCACGCATCCCATCCATCTAGCCATCCATCTGAGCCATTCTAGGCGATACATCGCGTGGTGCTCTTCTCTAGCCGCGAATTCGCTGGCGTTGCGCGCCGAAGGAGAGCGCCACGAAACGAACGAAAGGCGCGCTCCGGGTCCGCCGAAAAAAGAACGGTGGTTCGGAGGAAATCGTCGACGTGCGCAACAATCGCCATCGCCTTTGGCAGGATGCTGGCGTTCCCAGCGATTGCCACATTTTCATACAAGGCGGTTGTTGGTTTCGTTGCCGCAATGCGTTGTTCCACTTTTCATCTCGTTTTTGGTACCATGCTGAACGTATTCAAACGTCGTCTTCTTAGCTTCGTCGACTAGCAAAACCCATGAAGGTGCTACCAGCGAGTAGCAAATGGTGGATTCATTCTTGCATTGTTCTTGGCTCGTCTTCACGACGCGGTTGACTTGGGTTGCGTGGTTGGATTACGAAATACCCTTCGACTCCCATCGCTGGTAACTCGCGTTCGCGGCCAACTCCAAGTGCATTCTTCATACGATCCAAGAAAAACGAGTGTGTAGAGCGATTTAATCACGTCCACCCTCCGCTGCCTCATGGTTATTTTTAGCAATTATCGCCCCCATGCAGTGTTGATGGGAACACGCTGGCAATCGCCCTCCGAGGGGGTTGGAATCCATCCACTTGTTCTTCTGCCTTAAGCATCTACAACGAAGAAAAAAAAACGAATGAGCTATACGCAGAGGGGGCAGGAAAAGGCATTTCATCTTGTGCGTTCGGCTGTAACAAGTAGACTTTTTACATGTGCACCAGCGTAACTAGGCGTACCATATCTGTTTATCCCCAGCGTGAGAACTGCTCTCGATTCGGTTGTTGTCGCACCGAGCGACTTTTTACGCCGTCGTTTTGATTATTTTCATAAGGAATTTCATCGATTTGCCTCTTCAGCGTTTCTCACTACGAGGACGATGTCAAGTTCATATTCGAAATGTGCGCCCATGGTGCGCATTGTGTTGCGCGCTTTTATCGTTCGTAACATTTGTTAATCCCAGCGCGCACACTACGACAACGACGACGACGACGTCGTCATCGACGACGTGCACGGGCGGGCAAATGCGAGGATGTGTGTACGATCATACAGGAAGAGTTCTCGCACACACGTCAGCCCAACGAAATGCATTCAGCGTGCGCGAACGCGATCGCGCGGGCTTGTCCACTTTTAACTTTTCAACTTCTCTCAGCTCCCGCCGAGGTCAACGCTCTCGCGGTGCTCTCTGGTGGTGCTACGCCTTCGGACGACCCCCTTTTGTATGCCATCGTCATCAGCGTGCTGCACACGCCGTGCTGAGCCGCTCTGCTCGCCGCAATGTGCAGCTATTTCTCTAGCCTAGGCCTCCATCGCAGTCGAAGCATTATTTATTATCACTGCGCCGGCAGCGTGAGGCTGGAGGAAATTTACGATCCAACCCCACTCCCTCGTCGACGCCGATGCGATGAGAAATCATCGTCGACCCCATTTCCGTAGAGAAAGTCTCCAGGTCCCCTGCAAAAGCAAACACTTGTTGAATCTTCATTCGATACGAATGCCACTCAAACTCGAGAGGTGATTGGATCAACCCTCAACGACAATTTGGTTACTGCTAAGAATGAGATTAGTTGTGTTACCCGAAAAATGATGCCTCAAAGGAAATTCCCTTATCTTATCGCGCTGCGAGTAAATATGCTTGTTTGTGGACGCGATCGACATTCGAAGAAGATCTACGCCCTCGTTTGCCTTCCTCTGCATGCGCGTTGTTCGTCATTGTGTGTGGATTTCTGGCGCAATCGCCTTTTTTCTTCATTCTCAATCAAATGGGAAATCGTCCGACATTGCAGGCACAAGTGGGCAATGAGCAACAAATGCTGGTTGTGCGCCTTTCGAGTGGCTCGTTGATGTTGTTGAACGTTTGTTGTGCGCTCCATGCACGCTCGTTCGCTCTATGTTTCTAACAGGATTTAAGTTCATTACCCTCTTTCTAGTTCTATTCCTATTACCTTGCCTTGCCTATGATGTCTATTGCCCAATCGAAAATTTCTCATTCCTAGAAAAAAAGAAAAAAAAATTATATAGAAAAAATTGCACTTGGAGAAGAATATGCATGTAAGTAAGAAATGGCTTACCGAAAATGATGTGTGTTACCATTTCGATTTTTCGTTTGCATAGCATACATGAAACTAATCTATAGGAATTTGCGTGGCATGATATTTCGCATACAGAAATCTCTGAAAATTGTATAATGTGCTGAAGCATTGGGGCGTACAATATTCAGTACTTGGCGGCGATGATGAATGCGTTCATATTCATATTCGCATTGCAGTTATCTTATCGGCTCCAATGTGGTTTTACATTTCGTCGCGTCAGACTGTGGAGCACAGTCCCTACATTTATTCCACTCGATTCCATGTGTGGTTGCTGTGATATCACCATCAGCACGCTGGTCCTCGTTCCGTTTTGTTTTCGTTTCCATATCGGTGTCCAACCCACCGCGACGTCACTCATCCTGCTCGCTAGATTGGGGTTCAAATTACAGATCGACATTCATTCTAATTTGAATTCGCTTCCAACGCAGCAGTACGCACAGAACGCGCGCGTATCAGCGACCCGAGAGAGAGCCTCTCAACTCTCAACCCGTATAACATTACGATGGCTATTGATTTTCTTACATGCCATGATAACGAGTCAATATTCATTGCGTTGATATGATAAAAATGTGGCCTTCCTTGTAAAAGAGGGTGGCTTCAGTTCAACAATTACCCTTTCTGGGCCGGCCTCGTCCGCTATCTGAGCGTTGCTACTCTAGGAAATCAAACATTAGGACCGTGAAGGGTGGCCCCAAAATATAAAGAAGCGCATTTACTGCGATAAAACTCACTGATAAGGCCAGTGTACATCCCCGAATCGTTGTGCTATTGACACACGTGTATTTGCTCTCATTTCTCATCATGTAAGCAAAATATTCTCCGACTCGGGATGTTTGTACGTCGATGTTTTTCGTTTTCCACGGAGCGGCCATCCATGGGAATTTGATTTAATGAAGGAAGTGGCACAAAAACATGGGGATGGTCATCGCGCCCCATCAACGTCCAAACTTAAGGACTTCTTCCTGCTTTTTCCTATGCCATCATTATGTTTATCACGCTCAAGTGCGCCTTAATTATTATTCAAAGAGCAATTTCCTCAAAGTCCGTCCCCGTTCAGTGCCCTTCGTCGCCACGCTGCGTTTCGTTTGGTTTCGATTTTGATTTCATCATCATCATAAATTCGATTCGAAACAATATTATCTATTCATGAAATCGCGTTATGCGTGGCCGTGCACGATAGGGTAGCATTGGAATTTGAAATTATAATTACACGCTCGAAGACAGGTAGTACACCCTCACTTGAAGGGATTTAGCACCAAGTAAACTAATGGACATCCCGGTAGCATCTAAAAAATAGTAAATTTCATATGGACGAATAAAAATAGCCGCAAAATAATACCAAGGAAGTTAAATATAGGTGGTGGCAAGAACGGAAGTTGATACTCCATCCGTTGTTTCTCCCTAAAAATACTTCCGCACTTCCGGTTGGGGCATATCGTAAAATCAGTGTGCAACAAGGTGCGCAACTATGCTATGTCCTCCAGCCGCATAACAAAGGATCTCATCAAATGGGAACAACGAAATTGCCGAGTGCATCATATTTATGAGTGGCTCGAACTTGGAAGTGGAGTGGAGCAGTGACATCACGCTGGTCATCGGCCCGTTCTTGCGCTCGCACGGACGCGGGGCATTGCTTCTATTCCATCTTCTAACGCGCGCTGCTTCCCAGAAGAGATACAGCGCACATATTGTACGCGCGACATCGACAAAGACTCGCGCCTTGGAAGGATGACATGAGAGAATTGCTTGCATTCCTTGCTCCGTTCGCTGCAGCGCGACCAGTGGGAGATTTCCACTTTTTCCACTCTGCGTGACGGGCGTCGTTTCAGGCTCAGGCTTCGTGCGCCTACCATCGAAATTGAGGATGCGATCTGAAGCACCCTCGAACGACGCGATTTGGACGCGCGTTTGGGTTCGATAACCGCGGGCAACCCCGCGTCACTGTCATCATCATCAGCGGCATCATCGGCGACGACGTCCATGCCCGCGAAGGCGAAGAATCCTGCGCGCCAGCAGGCGAACGCGCCGCCAAACGGTTCGATACGCTTTTGCCGTGTGGTGCGACCACAGCATAGGACGCGCTTCTTGTGAGAACCCGACGAGCAAGACGGCGGTCGTAAACTTGCGGGACGTGGAGCAAGCTGCCCGGTGAAGAGCATTAGAAGTTTGTTAGGAAAGCGCACTCGCTGTCTTCGACCTCTTCGGTCGCGCGCTCCGGGAAGTTGTTGCTGCTGCCGCGGCTGCAACACTCGCGCGTCATTTTCGGCTCGCAGTTTACATCTCAAATGCTTCCTACGGAAATAATCGCATTAGTTGTTAGAAATACAAACACCCTGTGCAACGTGGTGCGCACCGAGGCATGAAACCGATGATTTCCTTATCGACGCAAACAATTGATCGCTTCACGTGAGCGCAGGATCTCGGTGATTGGATTTTTGATTTTGATCAATCGACCCTACGCTTGGAATTGCATCCGGTAGAGTCGGTGGGTCATGTCGATTTGAATATTAGCTGCTTAGATATTTATTTATTCCCATCGTATGCACGGCGTCAATATAGAAAATTGTACAAAAAAAGAATATACCTTGACGAACATTTAAATCAGCGGACACTTGTACGGTTTGTTGTCTTTGCAGCAGAACGCTCTTCCTGCGGACATGTTGCTGTTGATCCACTTGGAGTCGTAGTTCTTCGTGAAGAGATAAGCCTTTTCCTTGTGGCAGTCCCGGTCGATCGTTGAGCAAATGATGTCCGCGCTCTTCGGCAAATATTTAATGATCTGCAAGCGACAAACGTAACGGTGTATTGCTCATTCCCAATGCAGGGCTCATCAGCGACTTCCCTTCCGAAAGCTGGATGACGAATGCGAAAGGAACGATTTTGCCGTGATGGCAATTAACGTTCTCGTGAATAATTGGACTTTCAACTTACATTTTCGATGCACTTATTCGCGCATTGGCGCTGCCCGATTGGATTGTGGGCAAAGTGCATGTCCAGCTCTTCGGTGACGACCGGTTCGCCTTTAGGGGCTGCTTTCGAGCCTTTCTTGAACTGCCCAGAGAGAAAGATGCCGCACGTACACGGCACCGGCAGCGTCGGCTTCTCGACAGCGTTCTTCCTCTTGCTGCTGGCGTTATTGCTGGTCGGTGTGCCAATTTCGTGCTCCTTGCCGTTACCGTTTTCATGCGTCGTCGTCGCCGTCGATTTCGAGCCGCTCACGCTGGTCGCCAGCAGCAGCAGCAGGGCTAATAACAATAAACATAATCCGGATGAAAATTGCGCTCCGTTGCGGACGTGCATGATGAATTTAATCGCTGCCAAAAGTCGAGATAGCAAACGCTCTTGATGAGTGCTGATAGTCAACTGATAGCGGCTGATATGCCGGGCAGAAGAGGTAGAATGCAATTACTTATTGTGCAAAGTCGAAAAATGTGCTTACGTTGTCGTTGGTCGGCTCACAATGCAGCGTGCGTTTATTTCTTGCCGAAACGGCAGAAACGAATAAAACTAAACGATTATTGCTCCCGAAAACAAAGCAATTGCAAGCCGTGCGGATGGGGGCACTCGCATGAAATATTAATATTACGTATTTTGCGGCGTATTCTACGAATCCATTAAAAATGCGACTGCAGTTTCAGCGCTGCACCACTTTCGCCTCGCCATACAGCACGCATTTGCTTTTATTGGCTCCATTGCTGCCGCCTTCGGGCACGCTGCAGTCAAACTTCAGCCTGGTGATCTTGCGTGCCTCCTGCACCTCGACGCGGACGTGGACCGTCTCTCCCACGAAGCATTTTGCCGGAAAATTGAGCGACTGCCAGACGACGAGCGCGCCCGCTCCAGGAAGCCGTGTGCCGATCACGCCGGATACCAGGCCGTTGAGGAGGGCGCCGTGTACGACCGCCTGGACGGCATCATCAGCGGGCAAATGTATGGGGTTCGTGTCGCCGCTCAAGTGGGCGAACTGCCTGACGTCATCCATCGTGATGCATTTCGTGGCGGTTGCAATCTCGCCAACTTTGCACTTTGTCCTTGTGCTGGTGCTGCTCGCAAGCGAGCGCTGAACAAGCAGCGTCCCCATTTGGGTCGCACACCGTCGTGCGGTCAGCATTTTTTCCGCGTGCTCGTGTGTGCGAAATTCTCCGCCGCTCTACCCCTCGCGCCAATTTTGCAACAACATGCAACCTGACCGCATCCAGCCGGCCCTAGTCGTCGCTTGTTGACGCCGACGTGGATGCTGGGAGCGGAATATTATGCGGATTGCACGCTTGCGAAGCGATGGCCTTGGCCGATTCTATTTGTCTAGCGTCGCACAGATCGCTAAAAAATATGCTCGTCAAGTTGGCCAGCCTTGAATCGACTGCTTCGTCGCTTCCAATGCGGCTATGCGTACTCGAGTAGTCGAGCAGTTTTCCAATGATCGAGGGCGTCGTTATTAGATGCCGGTGCTGCTTGTCCGCGCCGAGAAAGTACAACGTTGTGAGGGCGTTCAATGCGATATCGCGGTCTCTGTGATGCAAAACTTCCGATAGAAGCTGTGCGCCGTCACACGCTATGATGTGGTGGGCAAATTCCGGATCTGCAATTGCAAAAAAACGATTAATATTACACAATATAAGGCGAGCCGCTCATACCGTTGCACAAGTTGCAGAGGCCTCCAACGGCATACGCTAAAAGTGCCGGATCTTCTTCACGGTGTTGCAGCTGCCCGAGGAAGATGTCCACAATATGCAATTGTTTAATAAATTGATAATTTAGGGGATCATACGCAAAGTTGGCCAGATTCGCGAGCACTTGTTGCTTTGCTTCTGCAATCGAACATAAAACTCACGATAAATATATAAATTTAAGGTTATGCCCTACGTACCTAGCGATTTCGTAGTTGTAAATTCAATTTTTAGCTTATTCAAGAAACTGAACCGTTCTTCTGGGCCTCCTTTTCGCTGAAGTTGATCGTTACGAGTAAACATAATAAATTCTTGTTGTTTTAACGAATTTCTGCCCTGCAGATTTACGAAATGGATTTATAAATGTAACACAAAACCTGAACATTAGATGTCACTGCCATCGTTGCATGGAAATAAATGAACACTTTCCAGGTCTCGTATAAAATCTAATTGGCGGTTCAGTTGGGTCCGGGAAAGTCGTTCAATTCCATATTACGATATGGAATTGAGCGACGTTCCCGGACCCAACTGAAGGAAGGAATAAAGTCATCACTTTACTCCCTCCTAGAGTAGTAAAAAATTTGACCATCAGAGGTCGCGGACATTGTGAAATTGATAGTCACTTTCCCGTACTCCTATAAAATAATTCATTAGTGTTCGGGAAAGTGCCTTTGTTCGTTTGATGTGTGAAAATCGCAAAAATATTTAAATACAGCATATATAATTTGCAATTTTTATTTGGGAAGAGTTTGGTGAATTAACAATATGTAAAATACATTTCATCTTTATTTGTAATCATAGGTATAATATTAAACGTTGTTGTCTTATAAAAACTATATTTAGTCAAGCTCATCTGGAAATTGTAATTTCATTATGGAAAATGCGAATTCATATCCATATCAAGTCCACCATAAATCATAATTATGAAATTACATATATCGCAAAAACGTAAAGGGAGTAAAGTGATTACTACCTGCACAACAGGTTGATCTTGCAACAGCGCTTTCAGCCGCGCGCGTTATAGTTTCTGACTTTAGCGTCCTTTCGTAACTATTCGTGAACCGGTTTGTACATGAAGTTAGTGCTCCTGGAATTTTGAATCCTGAACCTGTGCTTAGATTATGTGATGGTCCTGTAAGTAGTTTTACACCTTCTTCCATTTGCATACATGCGATTTCCCATAAAATACTGATGATTCCATTTGGATTTTGTGAGAAAATCGAAAATTTTGCCGAGCCGCGGACGGCGTCTACAACGACCATTTTATATGCGGTGATATACGCTGCAGTACAAATTATTATAATTCCAAATAAAATACTTAATTGCATCTCAGCTCCAAAATATTGGCATTCATCAATTCGCATTAGCTTGGGTCTTCCTTTGATGGTCGCTGATGCGTGAAATATATGAATTCTTGAGAATGGATCACCAATTTCTTTGGCGTCGTAGATGGCTTCATATTTTATGTAGAATTAGGGCTAACATTCAACTAGAATCCGATTAATTGACCAGGTTGCATTGGCGTTTTGTTATTCCAGGACGATTTTATGAGCCCGCTGATGCGGCTGTGCTGAGCGCTGAGCAGGCAAATGCAATCAATTGTGCAATAATGCCTCCTTACTTTCCCCTATGTATTTTTGTTGACCAGGCATAGTTAGGTAATTGGGTACTTATTATTTCAGAAAACCATCCGCTGATGAAAGCCAACAGCATTCATTTGGCCCCAGAAAAGAAATCCTGGCAATTGCAATTAATTGGTGAGTGATGCAATGCATTGCATTATTGCGTAATGTTGCGCAATAATGCTCCATTTTCCCTTTGCACTTTTCTAGTAAAGGGCAAAGTTAGGTAATTGGACTCGTGTGATTTCAGAAAGTCCTGTCTCGGCGAATTGGATGGCGATTGTGTTGGTGGTATGATGAGATCCAACAACGTTCATCTGCCTGCAGAAATAGAAATCCAGATCAGCAAGGAGGTAGAATGTGATTGTCCTGTATGTAGTTTATACCTTCCTCCCATTGCTTGTGAAAGGATTACCAGTACCTACGTGTGACCCTTTGTATGTATGTTTCATTTTCCATCATTTGGTGTTTTACACTTTATAATTGGACTAAAAGGTTTGTTGTAATTCTAGATGGATCATCAGCATAAGATGTAATGATAGTTCAACAGGTTCTTCAGAGTAGCTGCAGCCGTTTACGAGTTTCCAAAAACGAGACAGCAACAATCAACATGTAAGTTTGTAATTACTCATTAAATTTGCAAGCCAGTAGTTATGTTTTTGTTCATTTGTTGCAAATGTCTTGTTGCTATTATTGACGCCCATGCAGACCGATGTAATAAGTATGAATCTTTTGATTTTCCATCATTTTGTGTTTTACATTTTCTAATTGGACTAAAATATTTATTGTGATTCTAGATGGGTCACAGTGGCTGCATTTCCTAAACGAGACAGCAAGAAACAACATGTAAGTTTACAATTTCTCATTAAATTTACAATCTGCTATATATAGTTTTGTTTGGGTAATCATAATTAGCTAATTAACTATGAAGTCAAATTTCAAGTTTGAAACTGAGATAGAATATGGTTTCTCAATATCTTAAGGGTCAATGTTGGTAGTACACTTGATCAAATTTTAATCGACTAAAATATATGTCACATTATTTCTGGTGCGAATAATACTGAAGTACAAA
>JARJDZ010008255.1:0-13059 GCA_030264555.1 Aleochara sp. GC000083
TAATAATACGTAATACCAGGTTGTAAAAGTAATTTACCATAGTCGATGGTTACCAGAAGATTTTTGGCATTAATATACAGTGGATTCTCGTTTTTAGGAACAATTAACATTTTGGAATTAGTTTAAAATTTCAATTTTGAAACAATAATTTTTTCTCTAAGAACGAAATCAGCTACGGTAATATTTTTGTATTTAGATACAAAAAATAAAATACTTGTCATAAATTAACGTTTTTGGGAAAAGTTTCTGACAAATTATTAACATTTCAGTTTATGTTTAATTTGTGAGTCATTCAAATTGTCAATACTTTGAAAAATTTCATAATTGTTCCCATATTTTTCGCTTTGAAAAGTACTTAAAAAAACAGATTCAACAAGATTTTCATTTTCTGAGTTGTTCTTCAGAATTCAACAGTCCAACTATTTTGTTTATTTAGGTTTTGTTAATGGTACAAAAGAGTTGACAACAATTTAAACAATTTCAAACTAATATCAGTTTCTGACAAATATTATTAGCATTTTATTTTATGTTTAATATATGAGTAAATCCAAATTGTAAATACTTTGAGAAATTTCATAATTGTTCTCATATTTTTCTCTTTGAAAAGTATAGATTCAACAAGATTTTCATTTTCTGAGTTGTTCTTCAATTTCAAACGGATTTCATTAAATAATGGTTTGAAAATTCAAAAATTAGATATTTATCAATCAAGATTTGTTAAATTTGGAACCATCCAATATTACCAGCTGAAATTCTCGAAATTAGATGAATTTATCTTTGCAATATTGTTCATAATAGATGATAGTTTTGACAACTAATATTAATTCTAGAATATACTTTATCGTCAAAATTGATTCTCTTCGCAAAATTACAATCAAGTATTGAAAAAAGTCAGTTATTGATGAAATAAGAAGGTAAAATTTATCAAAAACCCAATTGTTTATATCAAAGTAAATTATATTTCAAAAATGATTTTTTGCCATAGCTCAGAAATCAGTTGTTAACTGATTTTCACTGTTCAAAATGTGTGCCAATAATGTAAAAGTTATTTTATGTAACTAGGAAATAGAAATTCTAAATATTTTTTTTGAATATGCAGAAATTAATCCTTTATTTCTACAAAGAATTTTTCCTATTTCTTAATGACAGTTTTAAACCTTGTTAGCATTCATTAATTAGTACAATATCAAATGAAGTAATTGCAACTAATTTGCATGTAAATAAATCGCAAAAAAAAAAACAGATCAGAATTGCTCCAAAGTCATTCGCATAAAGTTGATTGCATGCAAATGTAACTCGGAAGACACATTATCATTCGTATCCAACATGGTTTACAATCAGTATCATGCAGCGTTCAGATTGGAACTTCCTCGGTCATTAAGCGCATAAATTATATCGATAAATATTGTTGTTTGATTTATTCTAAGTAGGCCTCCTCGCTTCGTTTTGCTTCTTCTTGCTGTCTTACAACTTACAAACGTAGCTATATGTATGTATGTATAAAATCGAAGGAGCACCAAGTTGTGCTGCAAAAATCGACAAAACACACGCTATAGAGTCTACAATGTGATCGAAATTTGCAAGTAAAATTGAATCGAAAATTATAATTTGATTCATCATTCATCAAAAATTTGGATGCATACGAAACTAGATATTGTTATTATGGATCGTTGAATTGTTAAATGTTAAATTTTAATATATTGTTACTTCCCTTGAAATATTAGAATTGTGGAATGGAAACTATTTATGAAGGAAAACGTTTTCAATGATTTGTTAAACAAAAAGTTTATCAAACTGTAACATCCTGTATTATAGTTAGAAAGAAGTCGGTAGGTCGTGTAAGATTGGATATGCTAATAGTACACGAAACAGTAAGGAATATAGAAAAGAGCGTGATGGAACAGTTAGTAGGTCAACATGGGTCGCAAAAATTCAATGTCAAACTCAACGATTCATTTCGTTTTTCCACCATTGTTATTAACGTTTTACTACCATTTTACTACGTTGCGTTCGCAGGCTGAATTTTATCAGTGCATGCACATGGGGGGTTCCCCTCGAAATTTCAGGTGATAGTCGATAAAGTAGAACGCAAACTGAAATTATATCATCAAAAAGTCGAGGGGGAAATAACTAAAATCGATAGTGTTCACTACACTCACTATAGTGGGTTTTCACTAATCAACAAAGAAAAGATTAAACTATTCGTTGTTAAATTTGTAATATATATAACTAAATATATATATATATAAATATTTTTTGATTTTAAAGATTCAAATAATAAATGTTCCAAGAAGAAGATAAATTTCAATACAAAAATAATTCATTCAATTTTATTCGATATTGTGGCAATGTTTGATAAATCTTATTTGTAACCATAGTAACCAACATTTTATTTCATTTAATCACAAGTGAATTAAAATGTGTTCATTTATCATATTCATAGAATAAACTACATTAGATGATTTGATGTATTATATTCAATACAAGTCAAAAAATTTAAAAATTAATTTGAAAAATAGTATATTATAAAATTGAGTAATGATAGTATTTTCAATACAACAAGAAATTCTTGTTTGTTTTTGATTTCAATGCAATTCAATTTCATATTTTACATTGAATATTTTCCAAGTTTGCATTCAATAAATGTTAACCAAAAAATCAACAGGAAAATTTCAGAGATATTCAAAATGATTGAGTCCCATAAATCAATTACTTGCAAAAACTTTGAAATTTGTTCATTCAATCTTCAGGATTTTAAAAATTACTCCTGTATTATCATATACTATTATAACTTTTTAAAATTACAAATTAACTATAGTTAAAAAAGTTCTAGAGTACATTTTTGTCTTAAGCTTAAAAAAATATCAAATTTACCATGAATTTGCAAATATTTCTCCACAGCAAAAAAGAAACATAAATTATATATAATACCCAGGAATTTTTAAAATTATATAACATCAATTACATTATATTACTTCCCACTCACTTCCTCTTCAAGCCCGTCTTCATTAATAATTATAAAACGCTTGCATAATTAATAAAAAAAAAGAGTACATGGCAACGAGAACTTCTCAAAAATAATGATGCAACCGTATAAAAATGCATAAATTAAGTATACCTAATATAAAAAAGACATTATGTCACATTACGCATATTGCAAAACTCTTTCTTGCTTGCTTGCATTCGATTATATTTGTTCGAAACGAAACTGAAAACTAAACTAAAAAGCAAGCACATTGCTCATTCATTGTGTGAAATTATGATATGAAAATGCGAACATATGATATGCATTATGTGCCTCTCGTTATGGCGTTTCAACGGTTTGGCTTTGGCATCCGTCCGTTCTTCCTTTATAAGGAGAACTCACAATCAACTGGGTCCGATATGAGGCAACATACGCTCATTGCATCCATTATATTCCAACATAGACACGAAGTCTGATTCGATTCAGTCGTGGCTAAACTAAATGCTAAATCGAAAAGAGCAACACAAAACAAAAATTAAACGAATAAAGCGAAATAGCAAAAGTACTGACAACGAGTGAACAATCATCAATAAAGTTTGATTCTATGTATCTGAAATGAAAGATAAACTTTTTAGTTTCAAAGTTTAATTTCAAAAATTATTATTAGTGAGAAATTTAGTAGACTAATTCATTTCTGCAAAAAAAGTAAATTAAAGTTTTGATCTCTCAGTATGAAATTCAAACGCATAAAGAGGAATTAAATGATGTGTGTTGCAAAATGTTTATAGATATAGTTGAATGTATTCGTGCATGCAGCTTGTCGGTTAATTTTCATTAAGTTAATGAATGTATTGCAATTGGGACACCAATTACATTCAAAATTGAAATGCTGATTCAAATTGGCTGGCAAAATGCGAAAACTCCTTATACATAAAAAAAACAGTAGAGAAGTATAAATTGTTTAAACAAATTAGGTACATAAAAGTGTTATCAGAAGCTAAACACAAACAAGATCATTGTCAAGAGACAATGATGTCATATTTACAAACATTATAAAAATGCATTTAAAACATAATTCAAAAATGGTAATTCAGTGATAAGAGGTTTTCTAAATTTCTAAATTAATTATGCTAATCATTAGGTATTTTACAAATTTAAAAAAAAGATTTTTGTTCATTAAAATTTCCAATAAGTACGCATTGGATTTTTCTTTTGCAATTATTTTCCTTTAGAACCTTTTTGAAATCATCAAATTGCATTGAATCTTTCAAAAAGGTTTGAGTTGACAGTCCAGAGACATTCTTGAAGAATAAAATTATTAGTCATTCAAAATCAGACTTAAATGATTTACTTTTTTAGAAAAGAAATTTTTCAGGGATTCAACAAATTAAATTGAAGATCGAAAAAAAAATTGAAGTCTTTCTGTGAGAGCGAACTAGCATTAATGGCATGAACTTCTTCGAAGCAAACTTACAGCTCAATGAATCAATAAGAATTAAGGAAGATTGTTGAAAATTGAAGAATAAGTATTGTTGAAGAAGAAAAAATAGTTGATGCATATTCAAAATATCTATCATTTTGTTTTTAAAAAAGAAGTCTTTCTATTCTTACTCTTTTCAGTTAATTGAAATAGTTTTACAATAATTTATTAACCTCATCACATTTTCAGTAACAGTTAAAAAGGCAAAACTGTGATAATTAACAAATTCAAAACTAAAACTCAAGTTTTTTGAAACCGGATACGATATCTTCCAAAAAAAACAATCAATCTTGAATTAAAACGAATTGAATCGAATGACGAATAGATCGATTCAATTGTTATCTAGGTCGCAGCGAAATTGCACAGTGATTAAAGCCAAATAAAAAGCCACACGAGTCGTTTATATTATGATATAATATAGACATTCGTCTTTCGCAATTGTAAATTATTCAATTTATTGGCATGAATCGATCGCATTCTTATTACGTCTGAATTCAATTCATTCCGGAACGCAGCGGTCTTGGAACATCTGCTCGAATTAATTGCGAAAAGCTAATGAAGCCGAAATGCATTTATGTGTCAGTGCCTCCAAAACGGATATCCGCATGTAGCATCAAGCAAGTCTCAAAAGAGGGCGTTATTATCCTAAAAAAAAAGTAAAAACAACAAGAATTATCTGCATAAAGATATAATCATATCCACATTTCTGATAAGTCAATACTTTGAACGTTGCTCTAGAAAAAACAATGGATATTTGAAGTGGAGATTATTTTATTAACGCAACTTGGCATGTGTTATTAGTAATCGAATAATATTGAACTTTTAAAAAGTAATCCTCAAAAAATCTGAATGAATGAAAGATCTTTTTTGAGATCTTTCAAAGTGGAAAGTGACTTCAAGTAATTAACAACAAATAACGACATTGAAACCTGTCGTTTTTAATAGTGTAATAAACTTTGGTGTTGATTTTATTCCAGCTTGAAAAATTGTTATTATAAATATTTAGAAAGTATATCTTCGATGGTGTAATATTTGCTTGGGAATATAATGTAATAATATCCGCAAAGTTTGTTTACTTATGGACAAATAACATTGGGCCTCATGCAATTAATATTTGTTTATTTTAAGGTGTTAGTTACTAAATATTCTGGTTGTTTAAATTTTGCAATTTTGCGACGTCCAGGTGTGTCAGACTTTGGCAAAATATTGACACTCATTGTTAATATGACTTTGCAGTCTCTTTGAATGTTAGAAGTTGATTCAATAACGATTGCTTTTTTGCTTTTGCAACTTATTAGCAATAACATAAACTTGTCAATCAAGCAATCATGACTAATATGAATTCAAATTCACTGATTGTAAGATAACAACTATTGAATCGCATTTCTTTGTGATGATAATGCAAAAATTATTGTTTAAATACTCAATGACAATGTTACTGCTTTTTCTTGAAGTATTCTTAGATTTCTTATTGAGTAATCATTACCACTGTCACCCTTTTTGGAAATAATTTCAAGTTATCAAGGTAATACCTAAAAAAGTTGAACAGATTTGGTGTTCTCAATTACATTTTAGCAAACCTCTTTAAAACATGGCCTTTACAAGCATCGAATAGGAAAGTATTCTCTCTTACTCAATGGAAAAATTTTGGGCTCATGTAAAGAGTCCCTTCGAAGAAATATTTCTGATTTACATCTTTGCCCTTATTTTCAAAATCTCCAGGTACATTGTGCATAAAAATGGACCATCAAATAATCAAGGAATAATCTCTAAGATTACTCCTTCCTTGACAAATTCCTAAAGCGCTAAAAACGTAAGGCAAAATTAAATATTTTCAAAGAAAAATAAGAATAATAATGAAATTTACCAACAATACATTCTCCAGCATCTACCAACAGATGTCACTGCATTGCAATTAAGTTCAGAAATGAACCAGAAACGTCAGCTGAAAAAATGCACTTACCAACTGATTTTGTCCTGTTGTAATATCAAATATCCGTCCCCAATTAACAGTAACAGAATCAAAGAGTCGACTCGGCTCCCATCCGACAACTTTCAAGTAGTCCCTAACACCCACGAACAAGCAATCACCATCCGGATTGAAGTACATGCAACGCACCGCGCCGAGCCCGCGCTCGCTGGAGACGAGCGTGAACTTCTCCAGGTCGAAATAGTTCACCGTGCCATCACTGCCGCCCGTCGCGAGCAAGAACTCATGCGGATGGAACTCTATAGTCGAGACCGCGCTCGTATGGTCCGTGAACTCCTTGAACGTCTTCCCCGTACGCGTCTCCCACAGCTTCACCGACCCGTCATCGCTACCCGAGGCGATCCAGTAGCCATCCGGTGAGAACTTGATGCTGTTCACCTTGTCAGTGTGCCCGTGGAAGGTACAGATACACCCCTTTCGCCGACTATCCCACAGACGGATCGTATGATCAGCGGCGCCAGAGGCGAGGAACTCCCCGTACGGATGGAAGTCCATGCATCGTATAGCGTCGCGATGGCCGATCAGCGTGCGGACCAGCGAGGCCGCCTCCAGGTCCCACACCTTGAGCGCGCCCGATCGCGACCCGGAGAGCACCAGCTCCTCGGCGTGGTTGAAATGGACGCAATCCACCGGCGTTGTGTGCCCGCTGAGGTTCATGAAGCAGCTGGTCTTGCCGACCGCCCACAGGTTCACCTTCATGTCGTCGCCGCCGGTGACCATCACCATGCCCGACTTCCGGCCCAGCGCCACACAGTTGACGCTCGCATTGTGCGCGTCGATTTTCTCTGCAAAAACAAAAGCGCATCAGCATGTACCCCATCGCATTTGGAGGTTAGGTGCATTGCGGCCCATGCAGAGGTCGTCCACCAAGCACCAACTGATTGCATGTTATCGCGTGTAGCGTGCGTGCACAGGAGTCCAATTGTTGCTTGGGGCACCTGCAGCTGGCCTGAAGAAATGCACCAAATGGGAATTGACACATACGCAATTGCCATGATCGTCGGCCAGTTCTGGATCCGGTTGCCATGGCTTTGAGCACAACAGGCGATCGTTTCGGATGGATCACTCGCTTTCGGCCAGCTTGAAGAGTCTCATCCTCGACGGGTTGTTGACTATGCGGGCCGCTCTCCGTGTGTATCCTCTAGCGACCGCTAGCTATGGCGATGTTGTACACACAAGCATTGCACACACGAACTGAATGAGGCGTAAATTTATCCAGCACTAAAGGCATACAACAATCACACACGTTTCTAATGGGAACCGACGAATGGTCTTATGTTTACAGTGAAATGCGACGATGCTTGGTGGACATGCTCGCACTCGACACGACGCACGGCAACGTTTTAAGGATTTTCCGTCAGTTCGGTCAGCGCGATCACCTCACAGGTAGACTTGCGAGAACAACGTATTCGACACGGCCGTATAAAGTGTTCTGCGGACGCTCGATTCACGACTCTATGAAGCAGGTACGCAAGGACGGTGACGATAAAACGTGACGACAAACGGTTATGTTTGTTCCGTTACGGATCGGACAGCGAGCGGCATCTGGCGGTTTCTTGCCTCGTTAATTTTTTACTGAATGCTAGCTTTTTTATAGTGGGAGAGAAATCCGACAAATTATAGTGGAAAAATATGATTATAATGAAAAATATGGTAAAGTAATGTTTGAGGAGCTCACCAACTCTTTGAGGGATTATAAACAGGAGCATTTTCTTATGGTAATATCAGAGACATGTAGATAGTTACAGCCCATCTATGGTGCAATTTTAGCAGAGACTGGTTACAGGACTGTCTGTGGGTTTTCTATCATGTATTGCTGGATTGTGCTACAATTTGGAGTACTTTTAAGCAGCAGATTCTTCTGGTGATGTATATGCAGCTTATTATTGCAATTGCAATATCAGAGACATCAGTGGACATTGACAAGTGATACAATCAATTGACCAGTGCGTTGGGTACTTGGAAAAGCATATCAATAAATGTCAGCCCAGCAGTAGTTCTTAAAGTGAATTATTAACAAGTTATTATATGCAATAAGGTAATATTCTTCATAATTTTTCTTGTTTTTGCATGATCCATGTTCTGTCTGAGTTCAAGGTGCCAGGGACATTTGGGAAGCATCTCCAAGCAGTGCAGGGCCCTGCAGCAGTCCCTTAATGTAATTGCTTAATGTAATTATATTATAAGTATGTTATAATTTTTCATGTTTTGTTAGAATCTGTGCTACAAATATGGAGAACTTCAATAAGCCAGTGACATTTTGAAACCATCTGCAAGCTGTATGGGTTCCTGCAGCAGTTTTATATGGTATCGTATAAACCATTGGTATGGTGTTGTGTCTTGTGTTGTACCTCTTCTTTCATATTTAGCTTTCCTTAATATATTTAATAATCTATTTCTCCAGACTCATGTTTTCTTTAGCTTTGTAGCTTGATTATTTTCTTGGTTATGTCCCTTGCGGGAGTAAAGTGCTCTTTTATTCCCCTCGTGTATAGTCAGATTGTTGACGGTTGGTTTTTATATCCACTTAGCCAAGTTTTAACCCGCGGGTGTAAAGTAGCGCTTTATGCCCTCAGTCATCAATGTTTCTTGTCCCATTAATTTTTACTTAATTCTGTCGTTTTTATAGTAGGAGAGAAAAACGACAAACATACAATTTTTTGTGGAAAAATATGATTATAATGGAAAATATGGAAAATAGAGATTGAGAAACAAACCAACTCTTTGAGGGATTATAAGTAGAAGCATTTTCTTTTGGTAATATCAGAGACATGTATCTGGTCAGGGTCATTGGTAATCTGATAATATGTAGATACAGCAGATTTGTTTGTCTGTGGTTACAGCAGTTACAGTAGAAACTGGTTACAGGACTGTCTCTGGGTTCCCTACCATGTATTGTGTTTTTATACTCTTCCCCATTTTGATGAAGTCAGCTCTGACCATGAGCACAAGATTAAGGGGCATTTGCCACTTGGATAATACCATCTGTGTGGGCAACTACAGCTGTCTCATATGGTATTGTATGAACAACATTTTTATTTTTATAAATCCAATATGTAAACAAAGTCATCATAAGTTTTCGGTTTTTACACTTCCACATTTTGTTGGAGGAAACTGTGATTGTGGGGACAAGTTTAAAGGGCAGGGGACATTTGGATTCAATCATCTGCTTGTGTTGGCATCTACAGCAGTCTCATATGGTAATGTGTAAACATTTTATTTCTGTAAATCCAAGATGATATCAAACTCATTATGATTTTTCTGTTTTTAGACTCTTCCACATTCTGATGAAGTTGGCTTTGAAAATGAGCACCAGTTTAAGGGGTGGGGACATTTGGATTCAATTATCTGCTTGTGTTGGCATCTACAACAGTATCATGTGGTATTAAATTATCACTTTATTTCTACAAATCCAAGATGCTAACAGAGTCATCATAATTGTTCTGTTAGACTCTTCCACATTTTGATGGAGGCAACTCTGAATATGGGCACAACTTCAGGAGGCAGGGGCCATTTGGAGAGCATTATCAACTAGTGTGGATTTCTATGGCAGTCTTATATGGCATTATATACACATTTTATTTCCATATATCCAAGATGTAAACTAAGTTTTTCTGTTTTCACAGTCTTCCACATGGATACAAGTTTAAGGGGTAGGGGACATTTCAATAGCATCATCCACTGGTATGGACACCTACTGCAGTCCCATATGGTAGTGTATAAACATTTATTTTCAATAACTCAAAGATGTAAGTAATTGCTTATATTATTTCTGTTTTCAGACTCTTCCACATTTTAATGGAGTCAGCTGTGAACATGGGGACTAGTTTAAGGGGCGGGACATTTAGGTAGCATCATCTGCTGGTGTGGGCTCCTACAGCAGTCTCATATGGTATTGTAGAAGCATTGTATTTCAATAATTTGAAGATGTAAATAATCAGATCATACTTTTCCTGTTTTTAGACTCTTCAACATTTTGATGGAGGCAGTTCTGCACATGGGCACAAGTTTAAGGGTCATTTAGCATTTGGATAGCATCATCTGCTGGTGTGGGCACCTACAGCAGTCTCATATGGTATTGTAAAAATATTTTATTTCAATAATTTGAGGATCTAAATAATCACTTCATACTTTTTCTGTTTTTAGACCATTCAACATTTTGATGGAGTCTGTTCTGTGAATGGGCACAAATATAAGGGGCAAGGAAAATTTGGCTCGCATCTTCTGCTGGAGTGGGCGCCTACAGCAGTCTCATGATCTTGTATGAATATGAGGATGTAAATAATCACATCATACTTTTTGTGTTTTTAGACCAGACTCTACAAAATTTGGCCGTGCTTTCCTGGTTCCGGCGTGCGCTTTTCGCTGGGCTTTTCGAAGCGCGTCGACAAGCCCAAGCTATTGACTTAGTGCAAGTCGTAGGTGCGCACGCTAGTAACTTGGAACACAAATGTGCTCGTTGAAGTACTCCAGCGCGCCTAAGCATGATCGCACACCATGCGAGTATCTACGCAGCGTACTCCCTATCTGCAGATTTGGGACTATTTGGAACCCAACACCCGGCCAAGCACAATAGAAAAAGATACGCATTTGGCGTTGTAAACTATGTACGCCACTACGCGATTCTCGTTCTTATTCTAACTATATGAGAGTGAACGCTGAGTGACTACGCTGCCTAGAAACTCACATGGTGTGCGATCGCGGTAAATCGTAACCAGGAAAACACGGTTGATGGACTCAGCTCTGCACATGGGCGCCATATTTAGGGATAGAGGAAATGTGAATAGCATCTTCTGCTGGTATGAGCACCTACAGCAGTCTCACGGTTTTGTATGAACATTTTATTTCAATAATTTGAGGATGTAAATAATCACATCATACTTTTTCTGTTTTTAGACTCTGCAACAGTTTGATGGAGTCTGTTCTGTGTAGTCTGGGCAGTAGTTTAAGGAGCAAGGGACATTTGGATATCATCATGCACTGGTGTGGGCACCTACGGCATTATCATCATATGGTAAGGTATAAACATTTTATTATTGCAATAATTTTTTGACTCTTCCACATTTTCATCGAACCAGGTTGTAACATGGACATAAGTTTAAGGGGCAGCTGACATTTGGATAACATCATCCACTGTTGTGGGCACCTGCAGCAGTATCATATGGTATGGTATGGTATAAACATTTCATTTCAACAGTTTCAAGTTGTTAAACAGTCTCATCATATTATTTGTTTGTTTTTAGATTCTTCCACCTTTTGATGGAGTCAGCTCTGAACAGGTACAGGTACAAGTTTAAGGCAAGTGGAAAGTTTGTCAAACACTGTGGGCAGCTGTCGCTTTGTTAGAGTATTCTACAAATATAAACAACTTCAAGGAACCAGGGTCACTTAGAAAGCATCTTCAAGCAATGTGAGGTCTTGTAGTCGTCTCTTAAGATAATGATTTAATAATTTCTGTAAATACATTATGTAATAATGTATGTCATAATTTTTCTTGTTTTAGCATCATCCATGTTCTGTCTGAGTCTGGAAATACAGAGATCTTCCATGTGCCAGGGGCTTTTGAGAAGCATCTCCGAGCTGTATGGACTTCTGTAGCAGTCTCTTAAGGTATTGTTCAACAATTTATTTCAATAATTACAATATGTTAGAGTATTTCCAAGAGGTACAGACTTCTGCAGTTGTCCCTTACAGTATTATTTAATAATTTTGGAATCTTGGAGTCTGTTTAGCAAATATGGAAAACCTTGAGCTGCCAGGGATATTTGAGAAGCTTATCTGAGCAGTATGGACTTCTGTAGCAGTCTCTTAAGGTATTGTTTAACAATTTCTTTCAATAATTACAATATGTTATAATGTACGTCATTATTTTTTCATAATTTAGAATCTTCCATGTTTTCGTGGAGTCCGGTTGACAAATATGGAGACCCTCAAGCTGCCAGGGACATTTGTGAAGCATCTCTGAGCAGTATGGACTTCTGGAGCAGTCTCTTAAGGTACTGTTTAACAATTTATTTCAATAATTACAATATGTTATAATGTCCGTCATAATTTTTCTTATTTTAGAACGTTCTATGTTTTTGTGGAGTCTGGTTAGCAAATATGGAGAAATTATTACTTCAACTCCCTGATAAAAGCAAAGCATAGCCGAAAATCGATTTGGAGAAGAAAAATATAAGAACACCAAATATAAGATAAGTGCTATTTCATTTAAATTTCAAATTACTATTATCTTATAATGAATAACTTTAATTATATAAATATGGAGAACTTCAATGAGCCAAGGACACCTGGAAAGCATCTCCAAGCAATGTGCGCTGCTGCAGCAGTCTCTTAAGGTAATTTTTCTCTATTAATGGAATATGTTATAATGAATGTAATAGTTTTCCTAATTTTAGAATCTTCCATCTTTCGTTGGAATCTGCCCTTCAAATATGGATAACTTCAATGAGCCAAGGACACCTGGAAAGCATCTCCAAGCAGTTTGGGCTCCTGCAGCAGTCTCTTAAGGTATTTTATTTACAATTTATTTCTATAAGTAGAATACGTTGTAATGTATGTCATAATTTTTCGTATTTTAGAATCTCCATGTTTGTTACAGGTTATTTGGCAAATGTGATGAAC
>JARJDZ010008260.1:0-13060 GCA_030264555.1 Aleochara sp. GC000083
GACAGTGTTCCACCACTGAATTGTACCCTGCCAACAGATCAGCGTCGATCCCATCGGACGCATTGGAGGACGACATCGGAGGCGGAGGTGTCTAGTCAGGATCTTATTATTTTTTTAAAGAATTACCTTCGATATGTTACTGACAGTACGATGACTCACATAGAGCAACCCACTTAAGGAATAGTGGTCTCTCAGGAAGAATCTAATGATACAGAGGGTTTGATATCTCAAGGGTGTTCTCTAATGAATTCTGTGATAAATTTGCTTTTCTATAACTAGAGATAAGAATGTAATGATGAAATTTATTTTGCAATCAAATTATTCTTGTAATAATTGGCTCAAGAAGAGGATATAGAATATACAACAACCTCCAAGTTTGTAGTTGGTGGAGTAGATTCTTTCGCAAGACTTTGCAGGAAGGTCTGTAGCTATATCAGGATCAAAGAGGTAAAATATTTATAAAATGCGTCATTACCGTTTTCCAGGAAGTTCTATATTTAACCCAAGCCTAAGACGAATTGAAAGGAATAAAAAATAGTACCAATTATCTTGAACCTAGAATCGTCCTTTGATAGTGGAGAGGTTTGATAAAAATATAATTCCTTAAGAAGTTCGCCGTCTGAGAACTTGGGCGCATTATTCTGATTAAATCAGAAAGAAAATATTGGTTGGAGATTGCGTTTGCTACAAAAACTAAAGCAATTTTCTTGGATTCCCCCCGGTACCAAAGCAGAGCAAAAACGTCATACACAGAATTAGTTCAGCCAACTTCTATCGTTCTACATTAAGGTGAGCGTTAAGTTGATTCTGATTTTTTCCACTGCGGTTTCCATTATTTACCGAATATATAAATGCCATAAGATAGCTTTTCGTTCCATTATGAGGCATAATGCCCTCCGATGAATAGAATCGGAATATTAAACCCTGTAATGACATGCCGCACAATAGACTGGCAATACTTTAAATTCAGCGGCGTTCGTTTCGAACGCGAGATTCTGAAAGCATCGTAACAACGCCCACCGCCCCCTTGCCCTCACCACTGGGGGCGGCGGTGGCGACGATGGCGTTGACATTCACTTTTGCGAATCGAATGATTATTTTAAAGTGGCGTTATGAAACATTCCACGCTGAATTCCGATTTTCAATTTTGCATTCGCCGCACGTAATGTCATACCTATATTATACCTGGCAACTTGGCGGCAAGCGCAGGCCCCCAGCAAGGCTGCTACTAGTTCACTTCCCTTCGGGAACTTGTACATTAAAATTCCCCGTGCCCAAAAAGTCGGCTATCGCAGGCCGAAACATTCCAACTTCACTAATTAAATTATCGATAGCTTTCATTTAATTATTGCACGATATAAATTTCGATTGAAATGACTCTATAATTGGTACGATGTGAACCGAAGTGCCAGTGATAAACATCGCACCTAAATTCTAATATGATAACAAGGCTGCCGCCCCCAATCCTGATCGTATGGCGATACAAAAGATGTCCCATCAATTATGCCAATAATTGTATTAACAATGTAAATGTTGCAATTGAAACGTTGTTACATTTCAACTACATGCACGTTGGGAAACTGGGCACGGATGGACCAGCACTTCGAAGTTTCCCTGACGCGCCGCCACCGCCGCCGCCGCCGGCCGCCACCAACACCGCTCCACTTGTGTACGGGTACGTGCCAACTAATGCTGGGGCGGCACACGTTTCGCAGTCGCACGCACACAATGCGACAATGGCGGGCTGTGGCGATGGCTGTGGCGGCGGCGCGCAGATTCCGAGCGAGGCTAATGATAGAGCAATGAGAGTGCGCGCCGATTCGGCCCCCAAAGATTGATTGAACAATTCACTGAGCTGAATAATTAAATTGCCAATTCAGTGACAAGTGATCGCGTTATTTATTAAACGTGCGGATAGACCCACATATTGTGATTGCGTTTTTTCTTATATAAATCAGTCCTTGATCCTTTCCGTAAGTAACAATTACGTGGAAAATTAAAAACCATCCCCCAAGAGAAATATCTCCAATTTTAAGTGGATGAATTTGTAGAATAAGTAGTTTCTAATTGCTCTTTTGGACTGAGATCATTGGGGCATAGAACAAATAGGAAAAATATGTATATTAGATACTTTAATTGTAGGCAAGTTGGGCGTTGCAATTAGGCGCAGATAATGGTGAATAATGAAGCTGCACAATAAACGCTACTTGCGCTTGGCGAATGGCGCTGGGAAGCATAAGAGAGTGCCTCCATTACTATATGGATGCACTTCTGTAGAGGGCGCTCGCGTTGGCGACGGCAACGACAGTGGCAGCGTCCGTATTATATGCTTACTTTGTATTATAATAAAGAGCATTACGTGTTAAGTAAGGGGACATGAATATGAATGTGTGTACGATGTGCGCGCCGGGCAAACGGTAACAACCATCGTGTAACCATGGGCTATTGTATAGCGCGAAGCAGGCGGTTGCGACGACGCTCGGCTGAAACCGAGCAGAAAATCAAGTCTTTGAAACGGCAATCTGCAAGGCAAGAGGAAGGGACTGAGAGAGAGAAGGATGTCTTGTGCTACTTGCTGCTGTCACCGTTCAAGAGTTGTCTGCAAGTCCTTGTGCCTTCACTAGCTCGGAGGAGCGAAGTGCTCGGCCCATCTCAAGGTTCCGACACACCCCCGGCAAGGATTCGCCTCTCTGGTGTAGTTGCTTTCTGGGACATTGATAAAGGACCTTATTATACAGATTAACCGTGCAACGAATGTGCGCTTAGTGAGCGGCAGCGGCAACGGCCGCAGAAACTGAAGCGCACGCAACGCAACGGAACCCCGCCACTCTTTTCCTGATCGCTGGCCCTACTATTTTTGCCCCCGCTGTGCCGTCTCTTCGTATTAAAGGACATTTCAATTGACAAATGATCTCAAACGAGTTTCGTGATTATTTAAATTTTCTGCGAAAGGACGCTTTAAAGTTTACCGAAATGTACGCTGCAAGTTGTTTTCTCGTTTTCCGCTGACTGCAGTAGTAAAAAATAACCGGGCATTATTGCCGGAATGAAGTGGGTATATCATCGGGTGACCTCACGAGTCATGACTGGCGCGAAAGTAATAAAAAGCGACGTTGACGGTTTATAATGCAGCCGCATTGGAGCGCGCGTCGCTGAAGACATCGCCGCCGCCCGAGATGGTCGACACGAACGTCTTTTTGGTGGATGGGTTTTGCCGGAGTCGCACAGTGGGCAGCACGGCAGCGGCGACGTGCTGATGATGGTAAAGCCTTGGTTCGGCTGGGGACGGTCCTTGCACATATTCTCCGCAGACACCATCGAGGCCGTTGCGGTGGCGGCAAGCAACACAACCGGGTGGTGTGGGAGTCATCGGGATTGGGCGAGGGTGGCCACTGGGTGTGGGTGCATGTGATGGCTGGGCACGACGCTCATAGAGTCGTATTCGTACACTTTGTTGGGACTTCATGTGCGCTGCCTCCTGCCGTCCCAAGCTGGGGAACGCTTAATCCTCGGATTTATTCCAGCAGGTTATCTGGACCGTATATCTCTCGAGGACCGCGGTCTGCCCGAGCATACTAATAGTAAACCTACAGATTCGGCTGATAAATAGTTACCACAGCCAATGTACGGTATTTATGGGTGGATTTGTGACACCGAACTTGCTCACTTTCCTGCCGACTAGTTTCCGACACCCGACCAGCCGGCTGGAAAGGGGCGGCCAAAAAGATGGTAGGGCTCGTTGGACGCTACCATGGATGCCAATATTTTCGACTATTCTGTCCGCTACTCAGCCTTTTTGAAATTAATTCCATCATTGAACAGAGCTAAACCAATTGTGTAAATTTGATGGTTGAAATTTTAGTCAAAAACTATGAAATTCGAAAGAGACCATCGAAATTTGTAATGTGGAATCACCGAATTAACATGCACGATATGGAGTCAAAAGGAGCAATTGATTTGTTCCATTCTATTACTAACTGGCATTTACAATTCGAGTTGTTAAATTAATTTGTTTGTCCCATCATTATATGAAATTAATTAATTTCTAGTTGATTTCCACTAGTAACTTTCAACCACAGTATTTTTATGTTTAAAATTAATTATCAAATTAAATTTTAATGAATCATTTGTTAATGAACCAAATGCATCAACAGCTTCGATTATTTCCTACTGATTTGGTAATACTCATATATCCGCAAAAAAATATTAATCCAATGGTCGATTTGGACAAACAAACCATTTACAGGTGTTGGGAAAAAAGCAAAGAAAATTATTGACTACCATTACACAAAGAAGAAATTTTACGCTGATATTCCATTTACTGCGGCTGTTGCGTCTGGCGCGTTGGGCAATAATCGAAAAATATAGGCCGCTTTTAATAATTTATATTACCCATTTACTTGACGCGCAAAGGAAGCACTACACGTGCAACGGACGCGTTCAAAGGAAGCGTGGAAAAAGAGGGTTGTTGTAGCGTTTCCCTTCGTTTTCCTTCGCTCGCACGCGCGGACTCGGGCTATAAAAGAAAAGAAACGTACAACACAATGACTGCCGCCATATAACTGGTCGGGGCTTATACAACACAAAATGAGAAAAAAATATCGTATATTAGATGAATATGAAAATGTTTTCTTTTCGCCGAGAAAACAGCTCGCACATCATCGCGATTGTGTTCTTGTTTCATGCGAGATTGCACGTTCTCACAACGTGCAAAGTAAACCTTAAATGTTTCTCATATCTCACTCCCGGTTACAGTGAAAACTTTATTTATTAGGTCTTTCAAGGTATTGCTTCAAGTTGTCTAATTACTGAAGAGTAGGTCAATTGTAGTTTGAATTCAACTCTTAAACAAGTTTACTACGAAGTGCGCCACCTAAAATGACCAGTACATATTTTCCAAAATAGATTACAGCGTCTTGTATTGCAAAAATGACGATTTCTTTTGAAACAAACGAGTAAGTAGCCTCGTTATTTTTTGGTAATTCATTGGCAGTAATTACGAAAGTTCTGACGCTTTAGTGAATTTGTAGATTCCGTCTCATTTCACCCGCAATTTCTTTGTCATGAAGCCCAATTTTTTACATAAGCGCGCACCAGCTCGGAATTCTCCACCGTTTCGGTTCCGTCTTCTATTTCTATTTAGAGTTTTCTCTTTCATGTCTGTTCGTGGAAGGTTTTCATGCCTATGCAGTGTCAGTCAGGCTGAAGGAAGCGGAATCGTCGTCGTCCACGCGGGCGTCACACTCTTTCAAAGTGCTGTAAAAACTTTGTCCTCAGGGAAAGCCGAGACGCTACACACAACGTCGTCGGATGCTGAATGCTGAAGAAGCGCGCTCGCCTTGAAATAAGACATGACTCTTAGTTTTAAACAAAAGACTGTAGTGCCATTCCTTAATTTGATCTTGTGTTCGCTTCATGTATGTTCGTTTGGCTTGGCGTGTGTACGAGGAGCCTGTATCATAGACGACAATTCTCTCATATGTACAAGGAACATCGACTTCTATTTCTATTTGCTACGACTCTTGTGCCCTGTTCTTTTTGCTGCCGACTCGAAGGACTTTTATTGCTTTGTCTATTAGTTGTACTTGTAATATAAGTGCAGTGCGTGCCAACACACTCTCATATAGAACAGGGGTTGTATAGTAGAGATGTGTATTTGGGCAAAACTTTCTTAATTTTTTTATTTATTGTTGACTTTGTTCTGCTGCTGACGAGAGTTGTTGTTCTCGATGCTCCAAGTTTGAGACATAGACATTTATATTATATTTTGTTGTTGCTTGAAGATGATTTCCGGTAAAGAAATTAATCGACATGGCGATCTCAGAATCATGAATTCCACTTATCCTTGAAAAATTACAAAGTTTTGTGTCCAGCAGACTTGATGGAGACTTTTGTGAAAATATAAGTAAGAGTTCAAAAAGTTAAATCTGAAATTTTTGTTTTATGATACCAACTCTAAAATTGCGAACTTTCAAGCTAAACTTGTTGTTCTGAATGTTTATTCTATTATATAAGGTTACAAAGACTAGAAGCAAAGTTAAAATTGTCAGCGCATGAAAAAAAGGACCCAAAGCAGAAAAAACTCTGCTATTTCTTATTCCCTACATATTTAAACCGCTGCCGACTGATGGGGCTTCGTACACTCCTGTGGGATCCGGGGGTAGACAAGAAAAACATTTTAAATAATACATGCTTCGCGTATGTGTTGCAGTTTTGTCATACATACAAAGATTCCCAGTCTGCCCTCGAGTTATAAATGTTTTTCTAAGTATACACAAGCTATACTCTCATAGTACGCGACAAAAAGTCGAAATTTTGCGCCTTTGCTGCCTTTGCACGAGTACACACAGCGTCGATATATATCTCGAGTATATTTTATATGACGATAAAAAAGTGCGACGTGATGCGAGATCGTGAGAGCATCGCATTAATAGACGATTAGAATATAACTTTTGGCATGACGCCATAATTCAAATGCGTTCCTTCTTGGGGTTCTATTTCAAAGCCGTCACTGATTATGCACAAAATTTATCATCTGCAGTGCCACAGACATACTGCATTCTATATTTCCTCCGGATGGCAAGCGCGAGATAATATTTTAATGATTTTGTTTGTTCGCGTGTTTTTTGCACGGGACTCGAGCTCGATGGCATTCGAGGAAATGTGGAAGTAATTATACCGATAGTTGTGCTTGGTGTTGGAGAGCTTCTGTAATAAATTATTATCGTTAAATTACGTATGGAACGTGCTGCATTTGGGGGATTCGGTTTGCGGCTAGGACAAAAGGGATTTACTTAATAAATATCGTCTGGAAATGAGTGGCCTAATTCAGGATTGGTTTTCGTCCCCGCGTGCATGGGGAGCACGGATGACAAATACGTATATAGACTTTCTCCAGCCGTCTCTAATAACTGTATAAATCATGATAGATAGAAGGGGGCGGTAAGACGAGTAAGCTGAGGGGATAATAGGGCAATTGCATGGGCGGAAACTAAATTGAGTGAATTAATAGTCATATTTTTGAAGTGAAATTTTTTTTGGTGAACTATGCAAAAAAAATTCTGTTGAGTGATTCGATCTGCGATGAAGCACTACATTTTTCAAGTTCGGATATTTCTGAGCCCCGCTCAGATTCAGATTTGGTCTAGCTGCAAGGATAATTAAAAACTAAAGATGCATGCAACATTAATGTTGGTAATGATGAGACTTTTCATGCTGGCAATATTAAAAGCTGCAAGCAGCTAGATTAGTACAACTATTTAGTGGAAGATATCGGCATGAGTGAACGTACCCGAATCGTAAGAACATTCGCGTACGCGCGCAAAAGGGGTAGAAAGCCCACGAATTAGCATGGGATAGATGGACCATATGTAAGCATAATCCCACGTGTAATCCCATATCTGGGAGGGCATGCCGAGATAAGACATACTGTTATAGTTCGCTTCGTGCGAGGACGCGGAGGACGACGACGACGACGACGCCGCGTAACGATATCCTGAGCAAATATGTACTACGCGCTCGTTCACCGCAAACCGTCTTAATAGTAATTGGTCTGTTCTGAGGCAAATTCATGTGCCTCTCGGCTGAGCCGTTTCCCCTCGGCGAAGAGTTTCGCTCGCTTGGCTCTAACCAATACAAAAGAATGGAGCAGCCCTACTATCCACTTAAATTCCAGATATATTTCGACGGTACCAACCTGGGATCGCAGTCAGCGACGGCCTACTTCCTTCCTCGCCAACGCGGCCGCTTCTTTTGAAGCTGGAGAAAAAGGGTTTCCACCTTTTTTCGCGCAGTATCCTAGGTAGGCAGGCAAACGCTGCTTCGATAAATTTTACAACAAAAACGTGCCGGGCCCCTTTGTACATTGCCAACGTTAATAAGCACTTCCACGATGGGGCAATCGGGGCGGCAAAACTAAAGCAAACAGCGCAAAAAGCAGCCTGAAAAATTCAATTATCAAAGTGTACACATGCATACGCTCCGTGCTCGTACTTTTTCCCAGCAGGATGCGAATTCACCTCTTCGCGAGATTAGCGCGCATTTACAACCGGGGAATCGCAAAGTTCTTAGCGTCGCTTAATTGAATTACTCCCACACCTGGCATTAAGGGGGTAGTGCATTAATTACGCTATTAATTTAGTCAAATGCTTATAAACCAGTTACCCTCGTTATCCGACGTTATTCGAGGCGTCCATAACCATTCATTTGCATTTAATATTTATTATCGGTCAATTAAAATCAAAATGTTAATTACCATCATAATAATTGTTGATATAATAATTAGGGTGTTAAGAAATTCGAAATCATACTTCTAATCAATTAGAATCAATTCAAAGTTGCAGGAAGTTTATTTCATTTGATCTGTCAGAGCAGGGTAGCGGAAAAAGTAGTAGAAACTTGTGTAATTTGTGCGTCGGCGTGCCGAGATGATAAAGCAAACAACAAGCGAAAACTGTCCCAAAATTGCAAATCTCGAAGCTGTAAATCTCGCATTTGTACCTCTTGGAGCGCATACCAGCACAAACGAGGGAATCGCGCGTACAACGAGCCAAAGGGGAAACTCGTCGACTGCGGCGTTGGCGGCGGCAAAAGCACACATAACTATGCGATGGAAGGCGCGCACATAGATCTCACAAGAAAACTATTTAGTAGTCAACTGGTTCGCGCTCGACTATGTTTTGTACTCCAGACGTAAATTAGAATTCGTTACTTGTGAGCGAGCGCCGTTTCCTCTGTCCCAGCGCACATCCAAAAGGTTTGCACACGGAAGCACAATTTCTTTGGATGTATTACACATTCTAAACTATATTTACTTGTGTTACAGATAGGTATGTCACCGTAGAAAACCACTAGCTGATTAGGCTGATGAAAAACTAATTTCTAAAATAGTATCAATATATCCTCTGTAGTTGGGAAAACCGGATTATTTTCAAATATTTTCCAGAATTTGAAAAGTTGCAATGTTATAAGGGTTAATGCTTTTGGGCAAAACAACAAATACAACAATGAATTTATGTATTACTGAAAACCGACTAGTTTCCAGCCGGAATACGCCAACGAGTTTAGCTAACCGCACATAATTAAGAAAGCGGAATTAAATATGCATGGAATTTTGAAATAAATTCAATAGATATGTGTTCCTATGTTGGTTTGCTGAAAATACAATGTGTTCATAATATTAACCAATTGAATAACAGTATTTTTTGCACCGATTGAGTATTACAGCTACGGTGAAAAATTGGTAAAAAGGGCTTTTATACTGGAAAATTCTATTTTCGTGCCAATCTATATTTGCTTTGCAAAAAATTTAGAACACCGAGTATAATCTAATATAGGAACAGTACGAATAGTGCTTTCTGAACTCAGGCACTCCAATATTGTTGATATATGGGAGAATATTCATGAATTATTTAGCAAATTCAAAATAGTACCCTCGAAAATATACAGCATCCTTGCCTTCTATTAACAATATTCTCGTCTGTCTATACCAAAATAGGCAAATGCAAGAAAAGTGAAAATTGAAAAGTTCAAATACTTATCAACTGACATTAGTTTACATACAATTGGGCAGCAAATATTAAATTTTTCGAAAACTCGAACAGGATCTGTAGACTAATTTTCAGTTTTACGAGAATTAAAATTAATTTGATAACCATTATTTCATATCAACAAAATTGTGTTTGTCAATGCAAATGCCAGTGAGAATGAAAAGACGAATAATTCGATTTAAATATATTGTCATTGTACTTTGGCATGCTGCATGTAGGACCTAGTCTAGCGTCTCATTGCTATTCACTGAAGTCGTTTGTTCGGCGTACGAATGCGGCATTTGCGTTAAAGAAAATGCAGAGCGAGAAAAGCAATTAAAACAGACATAAATCTAGTTTCATTAAATGCAAAAAGGAGTCGTCTCCCTCGTATTGGTCTTTGTGCGGGCAAGCCGAAGCGCACCCCGTACACTACAATCATTTGAAAAGACTTGTAAGGACTATACGCTCTCTCCCGGCGGCGGCAGCAGCATCAACAACAACAACAACAACAAGTTTGCCTTGCAAGTAGAGCCATCAGCATCAACGGCTCCACTCCGAACTTAGCTCTCCAGTTGGTGAATGCGTCGGAATGCTGGAAAGGGCGCGCGCGCGTGGAAGTAAAGCAGAAACTACTCGGTTTCAAGAATCACTCTAAGTAGGGTTTCATGGTGTTTAACATCAGCATCCCTAAATGCCATGTGCGGTTATCCTTGCAGTAATCCTCTTTTGGGAAATATATCTTTGGCGAACCGAAATATCACAAATGCAATTGTGGTCTTGTTGCTGCTCCCGCCGAGACACCCACACAGACGGATACAGGGGGAAATACAAGGCATTTATTCCACCGCTGAGTGATCTTCGCTTCCTTCGCGTCTGCCGTCCCCTTCGTGGGCGGTTCACTCCTACCTTGACTTCTACCAGCAGTGGCAATAAAAAGAGCGCACTAGGATGTGTGCGGCAACTCGTCTACTTCTTCGAATATTCGCTCAATTTATAAATCAAAGCACGTAGAAATATAAAATGTAATAACACTCAGCTTTTTAAGGCGAGAGAGCAGCGAGTGCGTCAGAAGCGAAGACGCGAAGGAAACCGGCAGTAGGAAATCTTGACGACTTGAGGCTCAACTTTGTCGAATGTTCCTTCACACTCGCATAATGTCGCCCGACTTGTCCGCCAGCCTGTTTTCGCCACTTTTTCATTTTTTGCAATCACGACTATATCTATGCACTCCCGGTAGTCAGTCCCCGTCATGGACGGATCTAACATCGAAAATTAATCTTTTATGGGCAACGTCATAATAACTTTACGACCTCGAACTGAAACTGTAACTGCTGGCTATTAGTCTGCTGACGGGCGGAAAGTAAGTAAGATTCAATGTTTAAGGTGTTGTCCCTGAGAGGATAAGGCGCTGATAAGCACCAGGGCGCAGAAGGTAACGAGTTTCTTCATATTTTTCCATTCAGCTCCCGGTCATAATACTGCTCGGCCTAAACTGGAGCGTTAACTGAAAAGGTATAATTGAAATGTAGCGGCATTTCCAAGAAATCCTTGAAATGAAATGCACGGAGAAAAACCTCGCTGTGTTGTAAGAAGAAGAAAGGCGAATAAGCAAACTAAGAAAGCGTTATTAATTGCTATGGATTTAATCGGCAAACAGGTGCATTTGACTCACGTGTACCTCACATTGGGATCGGGAAATAAGCAAGAATGGGGTTGCATTGCTCCCGGGGCAAATATCTTGAGAAAACATCAAAGTAAACCTCTAAGAACTTATTATTGTTCCACATGGCTGTGACCAACTTGTGCTCGGCTCGTGGCAACTGTGGTTGTTCCCGAGGCTTTCTTGCCCTTTTATACACATTAAAACCACACGTTTGTAACTCTTTTCGCCAATAATGCGGCATTACGCTGCGTTTCCAGAAGCATTACGAAATGCCCCTGGGGATCACTTTCTTCGCTTTAAACTTCCCGCAGCCCTATGCTGGTCCCTTTGCTGCAATTGTAACTTGTACTTACATGCTTGTTATTGAACTAAAACTAATGTTGCGGATGTTTATTCAATAACAACGCGACCGACCACTCTCTTTCCCTTTTCCTATCCATGCCGCCTTCCGATTTTCTCGCTTCATGCTAAGAAACATTCCGGCGGGGGGCGGTTGTTTGTGTACGGCAGTTCGCATTCACATCGCAATGGCAATGCACGCAACAGTCTACTTAACTGAAATCGGCCGCTAATAATGGCAGCTTGTGCAATTATATCCAACACACGGAGCAAGAGCGAACGGCACGCGTTACGTATAATACGCGCGAACGACACACAGGACGTGGGCACGTCATTTGCGAACGAGGAGAATGATGGATCACGCGCCTTTTCCATAAACACGGCCACCACTGAAGCAATGGCAGCGGTGGCGGTGGCGGCGGCTGTGGCGGCTGGTGGCGCGATGCCGCCGACCGAGCAAAATCGGCCTGACACGTTTTGCATGCCTAAATTTTCACGTACGTGTGCACGCCGCCTCCGCACTGACTTATACCGATTACAAATTACTCCGCATGACGTATGTGTTCTTCTAGGTCTAATAGTTAAATAAAGAGTGTGGTACATGCAGCAAAAACAATAAGGTAAAAATTGAAGGCGTCCACAGGGGGTCACTTGCAGGTATGTTTGCAGTCAGTGACTTTATAAATAGTGAAAATGCTTTGTAATTTAGATATTCATTCATTTTTCATTTACCGGCCTTTCCATTTCCATAATGCATCATGTTTCATATCTATCAAAAGCATCGTTTCTGCTATTTATGAGCTCTCATAAGGTTAGTCGTATTATACGTTAGAGTCTTAATAATAAAGCGTACATTTCGCATTGTCTGGAGTTGTTAGCGTTCATACGTTGCGTAGAATTAGACTGTAGAGGATGTAGATTCTAAAATTGTGTATAAGGATCGGGTGTTACGCACACAAAACGCGCAATTAACGCGATACAATCGCACTTACGAGTTGTTAGTCAAGTAGACGCGCGCTACGAGTACTACTAATTGTAATAACGAGCACTAATGCCTACGAGATAAATAAATAATTAAATTACAAATGACTAAATACGTGCGCACTCAAAGCACTCGACGAAAATTAATTCTCTAATCTGTGTACACGCCTGCTTAACGAATACGTCAGTGTCGAGTTAGCATACGATACATAATCCATTTACTATTGATATCCTTGTAACATAAATCTTAAGGAAAACAGATAATTTAGTAATACTTTGAAAAACTTTTTTTTTTACGAAATACACATTGTTTATATATTTATAAAGTGGTAGAAGGAATATACCGGTTCTACATCAACGTACACGGCTATTGTAACTCTTGCTCTAGAACCGGCTTATTCCTTCTCATATGTAAGAAACTACTCACTACTCACCCGCTGGCATTCAATGTCCGTCCCTCTGAGCAGATCAATCTAAAACATAAAACAAAGCATCGTTCAATCATGTTCATTATTAGTTAGCCTTTAGATAAAATAATACGTCCACG
>JARJDZ010008265.1:0-12622 GCA_030264555.1 Aleochara sp. GC000083
CCCATTTGACATGATGTTCAGTGATAATTTGCATATCGGTGCGAACGGTGTATCCGTTCTTGGAGCAAACGCAATTCGCAATTAGCCAAATTCCCGGCTTCCGGTTTTTATCTGCACGGACGTTGGCAACCGGTGGCGCAGCGCGCGTTGATTAAATTCCCCGACACTTGAGCCGAACGACGGTAATAAAATAAGACGAGCGGAGAAAATGCAAATGAGTCAATGAGCATTTGAGTATCTCTCGTCGATGATTATCCAGTTGACAGTATGATGCAAGGAGGGAAGAATGAATAATTGAATGGCGATAATGATAGCTCGTTTTCATTAATTACGAAAATCCGCGCAAGATGGCGGTGATTGGAAATGTTCCATTGTTGCACAGATTTCAAAATGGCATCCTTGCATTTTTGATGACGTCTCTGGCGAAGGTGGATGATTAATTCAACTTTTCAATTGGATTGCTTCGTACTTGGTTATTTATTTAACAATCAATATCGATGAAGGTATTGCTCGCGGGGAATTTCTGGAATTGGATGCTGGAGTTGAGGCCATTAGCGAGGATTGTTGAGAAATGGGCGAAAATTCAGCGTTCGTTCATTCGTCGGATTGGAGGTTATCTCGATGGAGGTGAAAGAAGCAGGTCCATTACGTTTACGAGTCGAATGGTTTTAACGATTTTCGAAATGTTTGCAACGCGGGGGGTTTGAGTGTTCGGTGGGTTGCTGGTAGCACCTGATTCGGCATTGGTGCACGCTGCAATGTAAAACTTCGCATTCGCATAAAGAAGAGCAAATCGTGCGGAAAGCATTTCCAAGCGTCATTTATTTTCCCCTTCTTTCGTGCGATACACTCAAGTTTCACATCACATTGCATTCAAATAAGTATCGAGATTCATTAACATTCGTTGTTTTTCACGTTGAGATGACATTTCATACCGTTCGAGGTTATGTGTACGTAGGCAACACACAACACATCGAGTGTATGCTTGGTTGCCTACGTGTAATTTGACATTTCGCCGCAGTTGTATGGTAATGCACTAATCGTGGTCGTTTGTATGCGTCGTAAAAACGAACGGCGAAGAAAGCCGGGATAATTCCGGAATTAATGTCTGATGCGACTGCACAAGCATGGGCGGCATTGATTTCGCCACGCGGAATGAATGAATGGCTTTGACACGTTTTCCGTTTGTTTGCTGGAAGATGGCGGGATAATGGCGTTTGTGTCACCTCCGAGGTCTCAAGCCAAGGCCGCGCGCCGCCTTTCAATTGCGCCCCCCGTGTGCTGTGGTGTGCAAACACACGGCGCCGCTATAAAACGGAAGAAAGCGATCACGTCATATTGCGGCGAAATTCGCCGCTCACGAACAGAAATAGCCGGCGGGCGTGTATTGATCGATTGATGAATTGATTTCGTACAAAAGCACACGAAAGACATCCCAACCCCCACCCTTCATCTTCACCTCCCAGCTACGGGATTAATTACATCCGGGTACATTTTCTCGTTAGTCCCACGGCTGGCTGGCGACGACTTAAGTAAATTTGACGTCTAACGAGGTGGACGCAATTTGGCGCGCGACGATGATGCCATTCACACGGACGCGCTGTTTGTTGGGTTGCATAGTTTACATTTTAATCGCCGCTTGATTAGTTTTATCGCCCGATGCATCTTCGCCTCGGTGTGCTGCAATTACTTATCGGCCAAATTGCCCGGCAGCAGCGTTGTACGTGCTCTCGCTGCTCCTGTCGCTTCTTCCCGTTTCGCATCCTGTATCCGGGGTGTCATAAGCGTCTCATGCGAGAATGGAAATTTTCTCGGTGTACAGTTTGGACATCTTTAGGGCTTCCCATAGGCGACGTATAACATAACTACTCGCCGTTAGATGGCGGTAGCGAATGTTCCCTCTGAGATGTTATCGTTGCGTGTCGACCAGACTCGGCCTACTTCGTACGTTATCGAGTTTCGGGTACGTTCGCCTATTATCGAATGAAAACCGTTGTATAAAAATATGAATTTTTCCACTAAACTTTATTTGTTTCCTATAAACTCAATGTTTGACCTTATTATCTTTCATTTCTGTTACAAAGATTTCCTATTGATTTTTGTAGCATAAAAGTATTTATTGGAGGGAATGCTATGGCCATCTATCGGCGGAATAAAAAAGTTACGACTATTGCATCATAGATGTCTATAGTGTATGTTTCAAAGCTACATTAGCCCGAGAGGTGAATGGGAGGTGCTTTATGCAGAACATTATGCGGCGTGTTGCGCGCCCTCTATGACACCAAGTCGTAGATAACGCGGAAGCTCGCGTCGCGATTTACGATCGTATCTCATATTTTGTTAAGCTTAGGCGTACGCCATCGCTGGCGGAGGTAAATAGCGCAGGAAGTGCAATCGAAACATGACTTACCATCGCCTCCTCCGATAATGGCGGTCTCCGAAGGAAGACGATTTCGGAGGCGGCGCATAAACTTTCTTAAGTGTTGCGGAGGATGTAATAACTTGCAGGAAGTTCCCCAACAAAGACATTCGTGATGATATCCCAAGATTAGGATATCGCACGTTTGGATTCCGAATATTTCCTCTTCGCCAAAGACATTTTCATTTAACTGTTTATTCTGTAATATTTCGGTTTGGTCTAATCTGTCGAAATTTTCAAAATGGCAGTTTTTCTCTCAGAATTTATACAACTTTAGTAACCCCAATCTATGAATATCAATGACGTCACGACCAGGAAGATTTAGAATGCAAGTTTTTCAATGAATAAGAAATCTCCATCCGCATCTTAAAAGCAAGTTTAATTGCCTCGCAAGCGGCCATTTGCCGAGCGTGAAAATTTAATTTATATGGAAAACGCTCCCTCTGGTGGTGCCATCCATTACTACAACAATCGATACGCCATTGTTTCCCGATCCACAAACACCACCGACTACAAATTGCATCCGAATTACTTTATAATCTCGTTTTTCTATTGTCCCCCCCCCCTCCTTTCCATCTACTGCATTAAAGTTTTAAAGCAAGATGGCGACAAACAAGCTCTTCAATTTCGTGCTGTTTAATTTCTTTAAAACGTTCCATTTGTTCTTCGCGTTGTTGTTGTTTTGTTTAGGCAAAATGGCGGCGCAATTAATTGGAATGTCCGCTGCTCGTTTCCGTTCGGCGTCGTTTGTTAGTTGCAATTCAAACATTCAAACGATTGAAACTTGGCCGTCAGTGGTGGGGGTGGGGGTGGGGGGAACAATTGATGCGGAACTAATTGAAATTCGTGCTTTAGGTGCGCGAAATTGAAACCTAACCTGAAAGCGTGACAGGTTTAAGCTTTTGCCGGATTTAAGTTCGTATGACAAGTAAATCCCTCTTTCTCCCCCCCCCCCACTCCTGGATATTCTAAATGGGACGCCGAAAGAGACAAAGAGATGAATGATGCGTTTAATATTCGTAATGCTTCAATACACTCAATTAATTAAGCCGTTCTATTGTTCGAATCTGATGTATAGGCAACACGTCGTACAAGTGCACAATGGCGGATTATCAAATCGTTGGCTGAAGTGGAAAATCCAGCTAATCACGCTTACGTCGGAAAGGTTGGATATAACGAATGCAAATAAAAACGATAAACGATGCGCGAAGTTATGCAACCCATTTCACTCATAACAAATTGTAGTTGTTTTGATTAAATGTGTGGTATTCTTTTGAAATGTTGAAATGTAGAACGTAAAAATAACATCAAAAGCATAGTTTGCGATAAATTCAAAGCATGCCTAATGCTGCAACCCAATATACATATCTCATCTCATCTGCTACGTTCAACACTGACAGGTTGTATAAATGAACGTTTTGTATCATTTCATGGATTTTTTAAATGTGTACTCTCGGTTGCCTACATTCTCCGCAGTTAAACGAGTTTTCTATGAGTTTAGAAGTTTAAATGGTCGACGGCCATTTTGTAAATTTTCTCCGAGCAAAAAATACGTTACAGCCGCAGCGAATTAAAACTTGCCGGAAAATATGTTTCCAAACTCATTTATATTAGCCGCGCAAACTTCACCGGGAATCCAATATGGATTCACTTCCGGTTTCCCAGCCGCAGGCCGCCCCTCCCCCAGATCCGATTATGCATTTTTGCTGTTGCTCTTCACGTTTCCATTAGGATAATCCGCCGTTTTAGTCCACGTCGAATATTTTATTACGTTCGAAATGCGAGCGGCGGCCGAAAATCACGTGATTTGAGGTTATGTTATGTTAGGTTAGGTGTGCACGTATTGAGACGACTGGGAGGAGGGGGGAGGGGGGGTAATAAATCAACGACGAAACGACGGGCGCGCAAGAAACGCGCAAGCAAACGAAGAACGCGGCGCAAAAACGCCCGCGTGGCACGCGAAACAAAAGAATAGCTAATGTAATTCCGCTTGCTAGGTTATGTTATGTAGTCCATGGCCCCCAATGATATATTGCTTTGCTCTGGGCTGCGAAGCGTGCGATACATGCGGACAGCGTTGGCCGCACGGCGCTAACGACTCATTTTCATGGTTCAATCAATTTATTCCACTCCCACTCCTTTTTTTTGTGCGGTTTCCTCGCAGCTTTTTCTGTGTTTCTTCGGGATGCCGAACTTGTTTTTACAAGTTTCCTGCCTAAATGATGGAAAATTGTGGCAAAAACAAGCAAGAGTAAGATTTCAGCTTGAAATCGGGCTATTCGTGGATTAAGGTGATGTAGGCAACCCAACCAACACTAATCTGATTTTATATGCAACCTCATAATACGTTATAGTATGAGTAAATGTAGGTATACTTCAACTTTTTTGTTTGCTGAGAAAATCCTGAATAACAGCTTTGAAGACGGATATCATTTTTCATAGGCAACCAACAATGCTCAAACATAAGCATGTTGTATTGTATACATTATAGAAATACTTTTTTTTATCAGACCTGCACTCCGATTTTTTTTATGAAGCCTACAAAAACATTTTAATTAGATATCTAATTATTTGTATATTGTAGGCAACCCACAAAACATGAATATCCGTTATTAGCAAACTCCCCGATATTGAAATCATATTGTTAGAATATATGGAGGGCAACAATGCTGTCTGCAGCGATACATCCATTATTTGCACACCCCCCCCCCCCCCCCCCCCCCCCCCCCCCCCCCCCCATCCAACCTAATAATCTCGGCCGCCGCCGCCGACAAAAAACAAATATCCCGTTATTAAAAACCCCCCCATATTTAAAACAAATTTTTAGAATATATGGGGGGGCAACCATGTGTCTGGAGCGAAAAAGCCCTTTTTTTGCCCCCCCCCCCCCCCCCCCCCACCCCTCCGGTGAAATCAATTTGCAAATTAGTTGTCGCGTCGGCCAAGAAACGAAACTAATCAGGGGATTGCTCGCCGTTCAAATTGCCAACATTATTAGCTGTACGCTTCCATCCGCGCATTCATCCATCTGCCCCCGCCGATGTATGCAACCAAGTTTGCGTGAATGTTCGAATGCAACTTATCGGCCCCGATATTGCATACCCGGCTTGTGTACACTAGCGGCGCTAATGTATATTGCACGCCGAACTCGCTTCCGGAAAACGCAGCGGCCAGCCGGAAGCGGAAGTTCGCTGCAGCCGCTTTTACTTGATTAAAATGTGCGGTCGGTGCAAACAATTTCGGCGTGTATTTGATATTATTGTTGTTCGCTTGTTGCATTTAAGTAATTGTTGTGTTTCTTTGTTTCAGGTGAGTACTTCTACAATTTGATGATAAGAGGAGTAATTGGGGTAGATTTCAAGAGAGGGCGCTCCTGGTAACTCCCCTAATATATCAGGTGTTGTATCGCTGCGTATATTAGTTGTTTTAAGAAGTGTAAGTTAGAAAAGTTAATTAGTGTATTAATTATTCCGAAATTAGATTTTGACGCTAATGAATATAAAGAGGAATTGTGGTATTGATGTATTATGACATTTCCGGCACGAAATTAATTTTAAACTTCATTAGCAACATGCATGTATAACGTCAATAATTTAATAATAATTAGTTAACAAGTATAAATCAATGTTGAATTATTTCTGGGTGGGGGTATTTCCGGCCGTTGTTTCCGATCGAACTTCGTCATGTAGTAATGAATAATTAATTACAATCGTAATCAAAAACCGGAACAACTGATTTAGTAATGTTACTAATGATGCACGTCAAATTTCGAGTAATGTGGTTTCCTCTCACTGTTTTTGTTTCCCCTTCCCTTGTTAATTTCCACCTCTCCATTTCGCAATTAGGGGATATCTTCTGTATATTATCACTCTTATATTTTCCTCTTACATTTCCCCTATTTGACAGTTTCCCCTCATTCGATTAATTTCTTTCAATTTGACCGTCTCCCCTCCCTCGACACATTTCCCCTCAAATTAAGCTTATTCCACTTGATTTTCATTATTTATTATTATTTTGATATAAATTTGACAGTTATAACCCGCTTGCAATCAATATGATTTGTGCTTGATTTTCAACCCCCCCCCCCTTCCAAAGCTGCCATCATCGATCCGTCTATCACTCGAACTAATTTGAATCGCTGGATTAATTATGCTTCATATATTAGCTACTAATTAGCGTGGAATGAGCGCACATTTGATTATATCTGACAGATATGTATTTTACATTAATTTTATTTATGGATGTTATTGATCGATAGATGGCGTTTCTAAAATATACATTGGCATTTCTTCTCAGAATGGGTAATCAAATGAAATAGTAACGTATTTTTCTGCAAGATGGCGCTGCAAAATTGAATTACACTCTTTGATCTAAAAAAAAAATGAAAAAGCGAACTACATCAAACATGTTTTCGTTCAAAAAAAGAGAAGCGCTTGCAAAGTTTTTGACTTTCCCGCCCAATTTACGACGCCCTCTGGGGCATATAACTAAACCTCCCCCCCACTCCGACGCGTTTCCGCCCACTCGCAGCTTTTGACATATAGGTGCGCTTAATGTGGATATAAGAGTGCGGGCATTTGCTCACATATTTTATGCAAAGTATTCCAAGTTGGCGCAGCCAACGAGTTCGCAACTTTTCATTTTCGGCCCGCGTGGGCAATTGCCCATCCCCACTACTCCCCCCCCCCCTCCGATCTTTGCGCTTCGCTCGCCATCGGCAGCAGCCGAGCAAGTTTACTTTTCTAACAATTCGCCCTGGAAAATGATGAACACGTCCGAGTAGGTATAATACGATTCGGATAAGTTTTGGAAGTATTTTACATTTGCCCCACGGATAAATCCGAATCCCGTGGGTGTGGTGAAAGATGGAACACGAGTGGAGGGGGGGATTATAATACTAAAGTAGTGTCCTTTCGGTTCCTGAATCATAATTCATAGATTCATAGATGGCGCTCGTAGTTGAAATCAACAAGTAATTCATTCCTCAATCCGGAATCCTATTGTAGAACTTTTTCAGCGTGAATGACGACAGCAAACGTTGCCAGAAGTGAACCGGAAGTGAACGAGATTGTCGATATCGATTAATAAAGTTGTTAAAAGCATGCTCGCAAAGAGATGAAACAAATGAAGTGGCAATTGAACAAGTTGAAGAACCTATAACAGAAAAAGGTGGGGAAGTTTCGCTGCGAATTCTCCTGACAAATCGGGAACGCGAAACTTTGCGTGAATAGATCACCCCCTTGGGGTATACAACCACACATACATCCACACAAAAAGTTAATGAAATAACACTTCGGCAACAAATCAATTTATCGCTGCTTGATTAATTCTTAACGTAGGGATCGGGTGTTAATTGTCAGGATCAGGGGAAGACGAAAAGTTTTTATGGCATTACTTTTTATGCACGCCATCTATCTGAGGGTAGTTTTACTTCGTATAACTTTTGTAACAACTTGGTTTAGTGAAAACTTCTATTTACACATTTCAATGTGGCTTTTACTAACGGAATGTGAAATTTTACTTGAAACGAGAATAAAGTTAATATAATAACAGCAGGATTATAACCGATTGAGGTACAAACTGCGCCATCTGTCGGAAAGTAGCTAAACTAAAAAATGTTTAATTCATGATTTCTAAATTAAAATTGTATAATTAAGCAGTATAACAAAATATACATTTTATTCTTTATCTTTTTTGTTTTCTACTATCAACACTTTCCGGTTCCTTCTTCGTTTTCGGATATCCGCTTACGACTTGCAACGATTTAGAACCGCACGAAACATTTGAAACTTGGCAAAGTTGCGGCCATCAAACCGCAAGCCGCTTGAATTCGTTCACCAGCACTGTAAATTCATCGCCCCCCACCACTTGTTCCGCCACACTGGTGGTATCCGGAACAAAATCGTCCATTCATGCGGAAGACAAGTTTGATAAATCTCGGCGGTGGAAATTTGGAAAATGCGTACGCAACGAATGTGCGCATTTAATTAAAAATTTTCTTCATCATCGAGCAACCAAAACCGCCAACGAAACCTCTAACCCCCTCCCGCGACCCAACCACCTCCACCACCATCAACCATCGACGGCAGCGTCGTCGAACTAATTAATTATTTAGTGAGCAACCGGACTGACCTAGTTGCTTTCACGTGCGTCCGTACGCATCAACAATAAATTAATTATACAATGCGCGCGGAGAGTATCAACGCAGCGCAATGATGGCGGCTGCCAACGGTGGCGCGGGTGGTGGGGGGAGGTGTATGGATGAAACTAATGCGATTAGTTTGGTAGTTCGACCGAACCGGCGTGTGTGAGGGTAGAGGGGAGATTAATTAAAACGTATTTTATCCGTATGTGAACGCTGTACGTGATATGCTGTTTTTTACTTCGCCTACTTACCGACAGATGGCGCCAACCGCTAATTTTAAATTGTATCGTTTTATGTAGTAATTTATTGTCTCACGAATTTTTGGTGGGCAATAAAGATTCACTTGTGAAAGTTTTCCACTTATACTTTAAACTGTACGCATTTCACAGGAAAAAACCGTTGAAAATAAATTGCATCTGAAATGTACGTTCATTGATATCAAACTTTGCCTAGGATATTGCCATACAACTTGCAGCGCCCTCTACATCTTGTGTTTTTATCGTATTTACCAAATTGCCAAAACTTTCATCCGCAATGTTTGTAACTCTATTACTTTTATGGATGACTGCTCATGTTTTGTGGGTTGCGGAAAAATCATAAAGCGTGTTTCACACCGACGTGAAAATATCGCACAACAAATACATTTTCAAAAAAGTGGGCCTTTTTAGTCAACAATTTCAATTAGATTTGAAACAATTGCGATTGTTTGTCATCTCCACACAAAATGCTTCGCGTTCGGCCGAAATGGAATGGAAATGGAAAACGCCAAATGAGGAAATGGCATTCGACATTTAATTTAAATTATCGCGCTGCGCCACAACTTGTGGCATTCGCGAAATATCGGCTCGCAAGGCAAAGTGTGTGGAGGGGGGCGGGTGGAGGGGGGTGGGAGAGAAGATGGCCTCCGGCTGCCAGTAAACAGCAACAGTGGCCCCAGCGTAAACCATAATGGCGGTGTGGGCAGCGTGGTGGTTGCAGAGGAGGGTGGGGGGTGGTCCGAACATCAGAAGCCAAAGACCAATTTCGCCCGCATTAATGACAACCTAATGGACGAGTTTGTCAAACGCAACATTTGCTCATGTGGGATAATATTGATGAGGTATACCGTTTTCCGATGTTTTTTGAAATTTTATCCCACACGTATATTAAGATGGTTTGTAGGTTTTTAAAATTTACAAAGAAATCTGAATTTCTGAATGTCATACTTCAATTTTCATTTTCAAATTAAAAATAAATATATATATAAAAATCCGATTTGGCAACAAAGCACCGATCAAAATAATCAAATGACAGCTACTGACATCTCTATGACAGTAGAAGAATGAAGGTCATAAAATTGCAATGTTGCCACATATATTTTTACATTTTTGATTTTGAATTTGATAAGTGTTATAAAAATCTACTGTAGGGAACTTTAAGAATTGTGAATAATTGTATGGACTTAAACTAAGAAAGGATAAAATTAAAGAAAAAAGTTTTTCCAGAATTCCTTCTGTTTTCCAAATTTTGGAAGAATATTACAATATTTCAATGATTTTTGCAATTTCATATTTTGCAAATATACTTGGAATATTGCCCTTTTAGTTAATTATTGCATGCGCCGCTTGTACCAAACGTCATTTTCAGATACAAACGGCCGCCTGTTGTTGTTGTTTGACGAGGGATGGGAAATCAATGCGCTGTTGCCATTTACCATTTCGCAGTTATTACCGTACACAATCGATGCCTGCGACCTCTCCTGTTGCTGCTTCTTTAATTTGCTTCGCTTCGACATTCCTGCCGTTGGTAACGGCCACGGAGGTGGGGGGCGGCGGCAGGTACATATTTGTTCTTCCTTTGAAATGTCATGCCACGCGCATTTTTCATTCGCCCCGCCACCGGCAGCGCCGCAGCAACATCGCCGGCGGTGTTGCCGTCGTGGGTAGCGGCGACGCCGGCTGAATTAAGTTAGATAGAGAGAGAGGCGGGGGAGAGGGGTGGTACGAGAAATGCATTCGAAATGAAATAACAACATGTCGTCCGCCATATTACAATGGCGCCGCGGCGGGCGAGCATATCTGAAATTACAATCGTGCGTATCTATCTGTTGGGGCATTCTATTGTTTCTCGTGATGCAAAAAACAAGCCCTGCACAAGAAGCACCGCAACCGGAAGTAGCGGAGAATCACGCGTTAAATGAAGAACCAGCGGAATATTTCAGATAACAAGGCTTTAATTTATATTTCCAGGCATATTTCGTTTTCCAGTATTGTAATTTCATATTCAGGCCGATAGATGGCGCTTTGAAATTAGCCCTAGACTTCACAAATGTAACGATATTACAGTCGTTATGTAAATGGGTAATTTTTACAGGCGAGCACAATTTTTCCAATTTTATGATTTAGCCTACCAGCCGTTAGATGGCGCTTTGAAACCATCCACAGCCAGAAAAATTGTAACGATATTACTGTGCCAATAGTGACTATGTAGATAGGTAATTTTTACAGGCGAGCACGTTGTAATATTGACATTTGGCGGCGTGAAAATTTGATTTGCGCCGTTGCCTTTATCCCTCTCCCCTTCCCCATTCCTCTTTATAACAAAGTTGCGCCCCCATACGTTTTCACACTTCACATATCACCGCCGTAAAACCCGCGCGTCCGTCTATTTACATTCCGGTTACAAGGGTTCCGGTTTTGACCGACTTCTCATCGGAATCATACGTAATCAAAAATGGCTGCGAGCAGGGTGGGGGTAGGTAGATTAGAGGACCAGCGCGCACGGGACGAATTACGCTTCGCTGATTGCGTTTCGTGCCGCCGCCGAGCGCCATTTGCAGACTGTTGACTGACAATCGGCAAACTTCGTCCACTTCATCTGCGGCAATATGGCCGACGTAAATTTCTACTCGTTATTTGCTCCTTGCTACTTCAGCCCTTTTTTCTTGTCAACCCATTTTTCTTTTGAGGTAGCGCCACCTTCAAGTTTATTAACAGCGCCATCTGTTGATTACTAGCGAAAGCCGGTGTAATATTGTTTCGTTAGGGATTACTAGCAAAGCGTGTAAAACTATTGTTGCTTGCGTGCTTCGAATGAAAATGGCGACCGAAACCGTGGAGCATGGAGCTGTAACTAAACTATTCAGCTAGTTTGGCTTGTTAGTACGTATAAGTAGATGGCGGCGAAAAGTTGGCGGTGTTGCCATGCATGGGTCGAAACCGCAGCATGAATCTGAGAGTAGTCGTCAAGCGCCATGTTGTAACCTTTATGAGTACAAGTTAAATGAAATTGTTATACACTGCGCACTAATTACTAAATTGTGCTATTAGTTTAACAAGGGATACTTTAATGAAGCTTTAAGCAGAGTTAATTTTTAACAAGTTATATTAAAAAATTTTTAAAAAATCGTTGTTTTTGAAGAAGAATTTTTAGTGTTTTTTTTTTGTATTTAACAGAAGTTTAACGGATCGTTAAAAACAATTAACGATTCGTTAACAATTCGTTAATCGAGGGTATGAATTGAAATGAAATTTCATTTACAATTTTACAAGTTTAAAATTTGTGATCCCGACTCAGAAATTTAAATATTTTAATGAACCGTTTTAACGAGCCGTTAATCAATGCGCCAAACCTCTGCCTGTTATCTTATTGATTGATAACATACTGCGAATCACCATCCCATGGTACATCATTAGCCCACCATTATCGAACTTTAACAATGGCGCGCGCGCGAGGGTGCAAGGTGGTGGTGGTAATTGCAGATGTCGCTGTAATAGACCTGAGGAAAATCCTTGGCAAACGCCGGTGCAATTTAATGGCCGGGAAGCACGCGATGCGCTTGTTACTTGGATGGCTGCCGAGACTACAAAGAGAATACGAACGAACGGTTTGAACTTGATTCCAGTTTCCAGCTCCTTGCTATTTGCATAAAACAAATTCCATCCACCGAGCTGGCAGTCCAGCCCCACCGCCCCCCGCACCCCCAGCCCCCGCCGGGAACCGGGGAAAACCTCTGACACGGAGTAGCGCGGGGCTGGTGAGTCGGGTTTGGAGGGGGGTGGGGGAAATTGGTTTAATAC
>JARJDZ010008269.1:0-28247 GCA_030264555.1 Aleochara sp. GC000083
CTTCCTCGCAGTTTTTAAATCCAAGGCATTGTTACATCACTGATATGATGCTCTTTTATTTATTTGACATCAAAAAATGCCACCTACAGCATGCAAGAAATTCATCTCAACAAGAATACAAACGAGGACGCTCCCAGCATTGTTCTCTGCAATTTTTCACTTTGTCTCTTCATATTGAATGCTCAAGCATTGTTCCATTATTATTCAGTTTTTCTTGGCCCACACACTAATGAGGCAACATTTTCCTGGAAGCAAATACAATTATCAAATGTATTTCTTTACATGTATCATGTATATTTTGTCCATTGCCAAATCTAATAATCTAACTCTTGTTTCAGCTCAAGATGAAAATGGCTGCAATGACAAGCACACATCTTCCATCAACTGCCTCCACATCAACGGCAGCATGCTCCAGCTCCTACAATGAACACGACTCGGTGTCATTATGTATGGATTACGATCAGCTGGAGGAGAACACCGAAGAAGACGACGATGAACAAGCTGCAACCGAAGCGCTCAATGTGCTGCTGCAATTGGACCAAATCCTCAATGACTGCCTCACCGAGATTGAGCACACTGAATCCGGTAATTCCCCGACATCGAATGATGGCGATGTCAGCCAAACATTCAGCGATGATTTCGTTGATCAAAATGGCGACATTCCGGAGAAAATGGATGATTCCGAGAGTCTTACATTGTCCATTGCGGAATGCCTTGATGATTTGGACGCATTCCTCACCTCGTACGCCAACGCCGTCGACGGGTCCGAAGACCCATACCCCACATGGAATGGTACACCAGGCGACATCTCTCCATCGACGTGTGAAGGAAGTGCCGCGCGGTTGGAGTCTCTCCGAGCGCGTGTAGCCCACGAACGCGCTAAGCTAACGAGGTCCATGTCCGATTGCCGGTCACGCTCGATGGAGCTAATTAGGAGTCACGCTTTGCGGACGACAATCGGCGCAATTAAGTCGCGCACAATGCACGCGGACGTCGCCCAGTGCGCACCTGGTGGCGGTGATGATGGTCGTCCATGTCCCAGCCCTTCCCTGATTCCTGCCCCAGCCACAACAACGATGGCGGCCCCAAGTTGGCGCGAGTGTAATGAACGGACATCCGGTGCGTCGATGAGCACTCCAACGCCACCGGAACCTGGTGCGGAGGCGCAGTCCGGTGTTGGTGTTGGCGGGTGCATGGCAACGCGACGCCACACGTGGGTGCGCACGTCGATGAGGCGGCTGCAGCCCGTGGAGTTGCCACAGGAGCGTCGTCCATCGTCAGTCGAACATGCTGCCCCCGATGGTGAGGACCACACTTCGGCAACCATCAACGCGGCGATCCATCTTACGCCCGACACGTTAGCGATGCAGGTTGTGGGACAGAGTGCGGGTGTGATGCCGCGACCCATCAGTGCTCCTTCACGCATTGACACCAGGTCCAGGTCACGGGATCGGGCCGTGGACCGGGAACGGGCACGTAGCAGTTCGGCATCTTCTCGCAGTCGAAGAGCTCGGAGTTTGTCTAGTGTCTCCAGTCTGCCTTCAAGTATTGACAGCTCACCAAGTTGCACCCCGATACCGACGATTTCCAATGGGGTTGCTAATGGTGGCACCCAGACGACGAACTATGACCAGGGTCATGTTGAAAATGGAGGTCCCAATCGGTGAGTAACACTTCTTTGATAACTTTGATCTAGGGATCTTAGCATAAAGTTAGTACCTACTGAAGGTCTTGTGAAGGTCAAAAGTACCAGTCCACTTTTGTGGCTTACATAAAAATCTTGGTCGATGTTCGTGTTGACGTCATGGAAGCACAAGAAGGCCTTTGGTCAGTTTATCGATCCATGTGCAATTTAAACTTTTCCCCGCTACAAAGGGTCACGCAAGCCTTAAATACATCTTCCGACCTTTCCATCCATACTCGATTATGTCTGAGAACCATAGACCCTTGACAAATGATTTGACACCTTGGTTGCTATAGTAACCAAGCTGTCACTTGTACATTCGTCCGACAAATCAGTCGGACTAGAAATTCACAATCATGCCGCACTAAAAACCCCTTCTTTCGGACCTTTGTGGTGACCTCAAATCGTCGACCAGCGATCGATGAAGAAGTATCTAAATTCCCAGTGGACGAGCACGCGTTTTTATGGAGCATTGCCAGCCGGGGGAAGCGACCCCCCTGCCACTCATCGCTAACGCTGGTGAATGTCTGGACTCTGCTACCCCAAAATGTCTCTTCCCCAAGAAGAACTACCCCAAGCATCCCAAAATACATGTGCCAGCCAAATGGAAGCGGCCAGCTCCGAGGAGTCCATACGAAGTGCCCTCCTGGAGGACGCCCACCAAGCCGACGAAGAAGCCACCCATATCGATCCCTACGAAACCTCCCCGGAAAATCATCCCATTTCCTCGCTTGACTGTCGTCAAGTATAGAGATCCGGCAGATATTGAGATACCGTCCCATTTACCCAATCCCCCAAAGTTGCCTCCGGAGGATCCTCCAAAAGGGCCGAAACAGAAGAAGCCAGGGAAGCCTGGAGATAAGAAGAAGCCGGTAAAGCCTGGGCAGAAGCCTGGTAATCCTCCATGGCGGCCTCCGGGTAAGAAGGATAAACCCGGAAAGAAGAAACAGCCAGGGAAAGGGACACCGGGTAAGAAGAAACCGGGTAAGGGGAAACCTGGTTGGTTGCCTGGGAAACCGGGAAAGAAGCCTGGGAAGCCTGGGAAGAAGAAGCCAGGGAAGAAGACACCTGGAAAGCCTGGTAAACCTGGACAACCACCCAAACCGGGTGCTCCGGGGCAACCTAAGAAACCTGGGGATCCTGCGAAGAAACCTGGAAAGCCTGGACAACCTAAAAAGCCAGGGATTAAGAAACCTGGGCTTCCGGGGAAGAAACCCGGAAAGCCAGGTAAGAAACAGCCAGGAAAACCTGGTCAGAAACCTCCAGGAAAACCTGGTATCAAGGGTCCTGGTAAAAAACCTGGGAAACCAGGTCAGAAACCTCCAGCAAAGCCTGGAATCAAAGGACCTGGTAAGAAACCTGGAAAGCCAGGTCAAAAACCCGGGAAACCAGGGCAGAAGCCAGGAAAACCAGGTCAAAAACCTGGAAAACCAGGGCAGAAACCTCCAACGAAACCAGGTATCAAAGGTCCTGGTAAGAAACCAGGTCAGAAACCAGGTCAGAAACCTGGAAAACCTGGACAGAAACCTGGACAGAAGCCTGGTATCAAAGGTCCCGGTAAGAAACCACCAGGAAAACCAGGAATCAAAGGACCTAAGAGTGCACCTCCGAAACCAACACGTGCACCAAAATCGAAACCTCCGGGAACAACACCTCCAAAGAAGAAGCCTGCACCTAAACGCCCTCCAGGACGACCACCAACCCCAAATAAACCAACCGGACCAACAACAGGACCCAACAAGAAACCATCCAAAAACCCACCGAAACCTCCACCAAATGCGGTTCCACCGAAGAAGTTCACCCCCGAATCACCTCCAACTGGGGTGATATCCGTCAAAGTACCCCCACCCCGGAACACATCGACCCAACCGCAAAAACCACGCGGCGTTTTCGATCTAGGCGGCGGTAAAGGATTTTTCGGTTTTTCAACCTTCACGTCATTTTTGCAACGCATCATGCCGGACAGTACTGCGAAACCACCTTCCTCATCACCGCCAGTGGCGGACCTCCCTCCGAAGCCAACCGTCAAGCCTTTGCCGCCACCATTTCGTGTCAGTCCGCTCATCAAGGTAATTAAACATTTTTTGTACATATTTTTAACATCCATAGATTCAAGGATGTACAATATAACCTCAAACGTCAATTTGGGACAACTCGGTGAATCCCAGCTCTGTGTGCGCGAGTGTTTGGTGTATGTGCTGCTGGATGGCGACACCTGTCACCATTGTTGTCGATGGATGAGCAATTGCCTTGCAAAGTTCATCGATGTGCATTGAACTTGAGGCGACGACGTCCGTTGGAAAAAAAGATCCCATTTAGTGATTTTCTTTTGCAGTTGTCCAGATGGTCGCTGCTCGCAGCTGGCATCTTCTATGGTGCGCAGCGGCAGATGCATCTCGCCGCCAAGGAAAAGACGATTCGCGAGGAGGAGCTCAAGAAGAAGGCGATCCGCGATGCGAAAATCGCCGAGGATCGTCAGAAGCTTTCCGAACGCGATATGGCAATGCTCGCCAAGATTTTCAAATGATTTGATTGTGTCACCACACAAAATTTTCATTCGACAGATAACACAATAAACTTTTTCCAACCATTCTTCTTTCATCGTTGTACTGAAGGTTAGGAAATTTGGTTATCAACATGGGGCAACGTTGCATACTTTGAGTCATATAACCTCAAAATTATCCTGGCCGAAAACATTTTCCATTAAAATTCCTACAAGCTAGGAATTATTGACGCTTATCGCTTGTTGATTTTGCATTTTGCTAATATCACTGATTGTATTTGCATATAGGTTGTTGTTTGCCGTTTCCACGCAGCAGACACAATGAAAATTGTTGTTTGTTCGCTTTGCATTCAGCAATGGAGTCAGTAACTCGCGTGATTCTTGGGTAAATGGACGAATGTCCTTAAAGTACTTTTTTACTTGTTTACATGTTTGGCAAAAGATGATCGAAAACATGATCGAATCGATTTGAGTAATCCACCAAAAAAAACTAATTAATTGGATTTTTATTTTAGTGTAAGTTTGACATATATAAAATAAAATATCTTCCGGGATCTATAAATAACACATAGTTTGACATATTTTCAAGGTGAATGTGATTTTAGAACATCTAATTTTTTAATGATTATAAATTGTTGAGTGCTGCCATCTGTGAGACATAGCACTAACTGACTGAATTCACAAACAATCAAAATGGCTGCTTCAAGTAATCCTTTTTCAATATTATTAAGATTTTGTTTTTGAATCAGACCAGGAATTATTTGTTGTCTCTATTATTTAAACAAATTTAATCCAACACCAAACAAAAGATATAAAATCCAGGGCTTAATGACCCTGTTAAACGTACATTGCCACAGACATTGTTTACATTTTATCGGTAAATAAATATCCCACAATTGTAATTAGCAAATCCTTCGATTAAGAATGCAAAAAAAATTGCAGACAATGCAGGATATTTTTCGATGAAATTGGTGATAACATAATTATCAAATCTACACTAATCAATTACGTTCGGCACGAATAGAGCGATTTTTTGTGTTCGATATTTTTTTCGCGTGCCTTGCCGGAGTGTTTTCCTGTTTGCGAATACTATTTGCACACCAGTCATAAACAATTGTGTGTCAGGCGCGAGCAACAATTGACAAGCGGGTATATTGTTCGAATGCATTCGTTTGTTGGCTCTTATCAGTCGCGCATCATTCGCGAGTTGCATACTTATCAAATCTCCTAGTTCTTCGAATTCTTATCTCTTCTGGTATTCACATCAAAATTTTTAATTTAAAATTTCAACCAAAATCATTGCTAATTTGTTGTTAATTTAAAGTGTCCATGTTGTAGGTGATGCAAATTTTATATTGTTGCAAGTGATAAATTATAATTTAAATTCAAAAGAAAATAATTTATTAAAATGATATTTAAACGTTAAATTTGTAATTAGATGACCTACTAGTGACATCTGTTGGATATCTCTGGAACTTTTTTCTTTAAATTGAAAAATTAAAAGTTGATGTGAAAATGTTTGGAATGGATTTTCGCGGTTTTGAAACTTATTATTTTGGTGGTGCACCCAGGACAATAATCGACAATCATTACATGTATGATTACACATCTGATCCGGCGTTGACAGATGACAACGAACCAGGAAGAAGGTAATTGCATTGCATTGTTGGAATTGGATGTTTTCGAATATTATCCATCCAGATACATAACCCGAAATTACTCTCCATGTTTTTAAACATAGTTTTGTTGTTATAGTTCGTTGTCATGGGTGACAATTTAATTATCATTACCTTATCACGTTTGAGCGGTTTTTGAAAAATGTTATTAGAATTTTGATTATTACATTAGTTTGTTGCTAAAATAACTTCTTATTGGTAGTAAGAAGCAAAAATTGATAATAATGAGATTTTAGACTTCTAAAATTTACTAATTAACAAGATAAAGCCACGTGGTTTGCATGAACATGATAAGAATGCTCTTAATAATTATAGAGCTTATCAACCAGGCGATATAATTAAAATATTTGTTATTTATGCTATTTTCCAGTTGGATGCTTAAAATGTTTACTTTTCAACAAATTTTTTATATTAAAAACACATCGAAGTTTTTAATTTTCTTATATTTTATTTTTTACTATTCATTTTGTAAATTGAGATTATATTAAGAACAGGAGAAAATTGATGGCTACACTTTTTGAATTATTTGTTAAATAATTGTTTTTTTGGTCAATTTTGGAATGTCATTTTAGTTTAAAATTTGACAATTTCTTCGATGAATTAAAATTTTACTATAAAATTAGTTCCTCTATAAAAAAAACTAGTTTGTAACCTAAAAATTTATTTATTCACCAATTTTTGATATATTGATAAATATGTCAGGATAATAGACAAAACCATTTGCAAACCAATAGACAAATAACCTTTGGAATTTAATATGATTGATTAACTAGACATAACAAGGGTGTATCAACATTTACAAGTGTATCGAATGAATAAATAACAAATATCTTAAGATTATTTAATTGATCGATAAGCCGGACATTGGTGACATTTCGTTTGACCCGCTTCATTAATTTATTGGCCCAGAATCTAAATGATTATTAACATCGAAAGTTCAGAAACATATTTTAGCACGCAATGTACTTTGGAAAATAATAATAATAACGAAAGTAACACTCTGCGATGGCATTTATTATTCATGACAATGGAATGGTTCATAGTATATAGTTATAGATTTTTGATTGTGTGTGGATGAACGAACATTTTTACAATCCTCCAATAGGAAATACAATTAAGCAAATCGAATATTGATCGGTCATTTATTTCATGTTTTACGTGAAAATGAAAAAATGTCAATAATTAGGTTAATTCATTTATGTATCCAACGGTTCATGGACTTGTCGTACAGTTTTAGAATAAAATACAAAAGAAATTAAGCGAGAATTTGGTAGTATTTTAAATTTTCGGAGATTTCAACTTATACTTCTAAAGATTACAAAAAATTTTATTTTTGTGCTGATTTTATTTTACAAATAAATTCCCAAAAATAATTCTATTTAATTATTAAAATAATAATAATATGTAATTTTGTTTTTGTATTATATTTTAGGACATATCTCACAAATTTTATTAAATTCATTATTGCATGATATTAGATCCATGTATGTTATAATTATAACCTTTAAAAAGCCAACAAAAAACTGAATTTTTTCCTGAACAAAAACACAAAAACTAAAGCGGAATAAAACCATGCACGAGCAATGTAAAAGGATACAAGAAATAAGGTACAAAAGTGCGAAAACTAGGTCATTCTTCATATACTGTATGATTTTTGCGTGCACGTTTCAATAACACATTTCTCCTATTAATTCCACTAACGACCATCAATCATACCATTTGTTTCATACCCAGCAAATAACCGATATAAATTTATAATATGTGTATTTACACATACTTGCTATTGTAAATAAATATTATGCAGTTAAGTTACAATCGGTCTACGTAATAACAACGAAATTTTTATTATTTAAAAATAAATTGAATTTTTGTATTTTTGTGTTTATGTCCGTATCCATTTAATTAATCATTTTCGATTTTTGGATTTTCTCTGAGTATCCTTTTTTGATAACTGTTTTGATACTTCAATCCATGTTTGATTTATAAAATTGAAAATATGACAACAGCTTCTGAAAAGCATTTTCTAATCGTCTCCCTTGAATTTTTTATTCAGATCGATTTAATAATAGAGGATTTTTCCTTGAGTGTGTGTTAAGGATAAAGTATAATATTGAAGTTCCAGAGTCATTATTAGATCCAACTTTGTAATGTGTCTCTTAGTATCCATTAAATAAAGTTTGCCTTTAATTTTATGTTAGGGCAAAAACAAACAAGTGAAGCATCAAAGTTAAGGGACAATTTAATATAATTTGACCGTTATTTTTTATTCTGTCTGTGTCCATTTAATCACTATTGGTGTCTAAATTGTCTGTTAGTATCCTTTTCGTTGACAGTTTGATACTTCAAACTGAAATTATAACAACATTTTCGGACAATCATTTTTTAACAAAAAATGTCTCTTGATTCTTTTATTCAGATCGATTTAATCATAACGATTTTTTTCTTAACTGTAGGAAATGATAAATTATAGTGTTGAAGTTTCAGAGATATTTCCAGACATAAGTTTGATGAAATGTCTGTGCTTATCTATTAAATAAAGTTTGTCTTTAATTTTATGTTAGGACATAGCAAACAAAAAACATGAAACCTGAAGGGAAATTCAATATAATTTTACTTTTATTTATCATCTGTCTGTTCATATTAATTTAATCATCGATAGTGATTTGAATTGTTTATGAGTATCCTTTTTGATGACTGTTTGATACTTAAATCCTCGTTTGATTTACAGAACTGAAATAATTTCAGATATTAATTTTTTAACTGCAAATTTTTATGCAGATAAATTTAATCATAAAGGATTTTTCTTAAATGTAGGTAAAGATAACGTTTTTATTGTATAATCTGAACGCATCCAATAAATCAAGTTTGCCTTTATTATATATATAATATATTATATTACATTATATATATTATATTATTATATATATTATATTAGGACAAAACAAATAACTATAACATCAAACATGAAAAGTCAGTCTAATATAATTCGACTATTGTTTCTGATAACTATATTTTCACTTTCATTTTCTTTTGATTTATCTGACCATATCCATTTAACAATTACTCATATATTTCATAATGCCATCTAAAAAAAGGATAATTAAAACCAATGAAAGTTTATGGAAGGCAAATCAATTTATTTTTTGAAAATAATTTCTTTTCTTTGAATTCTCTGAAGATTTCTTTGAAGATTCTACCCATATAATAATCCTTTATACTTTTTGTAGAGTCTTGAAAAGAATCATAACTTGTGCTACTTTAATACTCAAGAAATATTAACATTTATAAATAGAAATGTACAATTGGCAAAACCCAAAACACATGTAACATAAAATTATGTATAATATTCACTTATCAACTTTAACATTCACCTGCAGCTGTTGAGCATTTAGTAGCTCGATGGTTTTGTACTTATAGGTCAGCAAACTCCAACCGAATAGCCCGCTAACGGTTCCGGTGCCGACGATCATCATGATGATGATGATGATGATGATAGTCGTGATATTCAACGTTGTGATCTTGTCTTCACCGAAATTTATTGCTATTTTATACGTTTTAACCCACTACATTGAAATTTCACCAAATTTTTTAAAAAAATTTACCCATTTTTCTTGAAATCATCACAAAATGATAAATATACGAAACAATGAATCAACCATCAACAATTAACCAATATCAAACTGAGTCTTTTTTTGTTGTTTCTGTAATCGTTTGCTAAGACTTCCTTCTTTGTTTGAAATTATTCGTTACATACTGGATTTGGATTTTTCTTGCTTCGTTTCATTCGAATATTTTCTTGCTTGCACAAAACGCGCTTCGTTTTAGCTGGATGCCACTTAAATTACTTTGCTTTCGTTACGGTCACTTACTTTTTAGTTGTTTTTCTGCTTCTAATGGAATTTTTCATTTTAACTTTTTCGTTCATCATTTTACAATTCCTGATATACAATACCTAAAGAATTGCAATAAATTTTAGTCAATTGACACCTTACAAATATTCAAACATAACTCTTTAAATTTACATAGGCAACCCAATACACTCCGTGTATATTGAGTTGCATACAAACGCCAATTTCATTTCCTTAAAATTTTGATTAAATTTACCTTTTTATTTAAATATCATTTAAGTTACTGGATCAAATATGAATCACAGTGTAAACTGACCTCTCCTTCATTCGCTGACTCAACCCAATGGTTCTTGCACAAGAACCAAGAACGATATGTGACTTTACTCGTATCATCCGACTTCTTTCTTCATTCGCCACAAACTCGTCCTTTCTGGCTGGCTCCTCGATGATGCCGCTATGTGGTAACAGTACACTTCACACTGCGCATGTTTCTTCGTCTTCTTCTTCTTCAGTCCTGCCATGTCGCTTAAGTCGATTGAAGTCAAAGTCACTTTGTTGGTGGCTCAGTACGTTTCGGGTCGGCGTACGAGCCACATCCGTTCGTTGCTACTTTCATTATTTATTTATTTATTTTATTTATTTAATTTACTTATTTATTTAATACAAGTATTTATTGGATTAATTGAGTGTTTAATGTGAAAATGTGTAATTTGACTGGAATAATTAATAAAACGTGCAATTTGTGATATTTATCCAAATTTTGTGCAAATTCTGGGATTACTTGCTACTCAATAATAAGGATTATAAGGGTTATGAATTATGATCGATAATATACGATTTGGATTTCTGTGTTGTGGAAGGTCAGTATTGTCATATAATAAACAATAATAATCTGTATGGGTTTAATTATCTATTATTAACAAGTCGGTCAAAACAATCAATCTGAATACATCATAATTACGCAATTTATGATTGACATGTTGTATGTAAATAATTAAACGGTTATTGATTTAATTTTTTTCCTTGATATTTACTTGATAGATCAATACTTTATTTTCTTCCATCAAAAGGATTCTTAAAAATGATTTTTATTATTATTAAACATTGGAAATATGAATCAAGCACAATTAAAGTTTGCGTGATTCATTATGTTATAAAATTTACACCTCAGCAATTTTTTTGCTATTTTAGGTTATGATTCACAATCACCTCCAGACATTATTGCCATTGATATATCAGATTTTTCTTAGATATTACTTGAGCAAACATCTAATAATTAAACTAATTACTTTTTGTTGTTCCTATGTTTTTAAAATTTAAAATATGCAAATTCCAAGTTTGTAATTTGTTCATGGAAATTTTTAATAACATGATGATCTATCATTTATCTTTGGTTTGATCATGGGATGATGCCATAAGCAAAATTGTGCAAAAACTTAATAGGAGATACAAATTGGTTTTGCTAATAAAATCACGATTTGCCAAGCCAAATAACAATTTCAAAAATAATAATAATACAGGCAATAAGTAACAATAGATAATAACAAATAAGAGATATACTGGGGCGATTTATTTTAACAATAAATTAGCAAGAAATTTAAAGAGTTTTTGCATTATTTTTGCATTTAATTTAAATTTGTTTTTTATTTTCTGTTGAGTGGTAATTATTTTAGTTTTTCTTGTAGTCAATAGAACATTAAACAAATTTATTTGTCTTTTAAGATTATAATACATTTTTGAGAAAAAACTTTTCGTCATTATCACTTTCCTATATCATTCATAATTTATATTTGAAAATTTGACCTTTAAGTTTAGAATACCTTTTGAAAAAACTGTATCATTATTTCTTGTCAATATCATTGAAAATATTTTTTCTTGTTGATTAATTACTTGAAGTTATTTTTTGCATATTTATCACTCATTTCTGTGATTCATTCTAAAACAGTATTTGTCTTTAAGTTAATTAGAGATTAGAGAGATTAGAAATTTAAATTTAGAATACATTTTTGAGAAAAATCGTTTCGTCATTTTCTCTTCCAATATCATTGAAAATATTTTTTTCTTCTCAATTCATTGTTTGGATATTTGATCTTTAAGTTTAGAAAATTTTTTGAAAACACTTTATCATTATTTCTTTTCAATATCATTGAAAATACTTTTCTTCTTGATTAATTCTTTTGAATTGTTTTTTGGATTTTTCTCACTCATTTCTATCACTCATTCTAAAACAGTCTTTATAATAGGATAATTAGAGATTAGAAATTAGATTTTTAAACTATATTCATAACTTCCTCTTAGAATAAACTCTTCAATATTTCCTATTCATAAACTCAAAGAGAAATCTGAGTTTACCAGTTTCGCATCTAGCAATAAACAAACCTAGAAGTGTAACTAAGTACCGTTGCGTTCAACATTTTTAGGCGATTTCTCGAAGAAAACCTCATTACCAACTACATCTCTTCACCGAGTCCTCACCTTGTCGATAACAATAAGAAGCAATTGTCTGCTTTCGTCGCTATTTGTCACGACCATTGCACGTTTTAATGTGTTAATCATCGTTCTTTTGTCGTTTTTGTTGTGGCATTTGAAACAATCGAGTCATCATCGTCGTTTTATTGTCCGCCTACTTCCACTCCACTTCTTCATCTCACAAGCTGGCAACTTCCTGGTGGCTTACATTTCTCATACTCATTGTTACTTGTTGTTTATATCTTTCCAACAATGACACAGCAAGATTGAAATCATCAAACGATCAATCGATCTGTCATTCGCAATTTGGTAAATCAATCATGCGTTAAATGTGGTTTGATCGTCAACCAAATTGTACCAAAATATAGCTACACTTCAAAAATCATTGATGTTGTTTTTATTTTTGGTTCTTGATTGGTTTGTATATCGTGTAGTTGAACAATGTCGGTCGGGATGCAATAAATAAATAAATGAGCAATGAAGCAACGACTTGCAACAATTCCCAAGAATGTGCGCAATTCTCTTTTTTTACCATTTGTTATTTTCATTCATTTCATCATTCGAGTAATAACATACTTATGAACAATTGCAGTGTGCAATTTTACAATGATTCACGGCGTGCAAATGAAATCAAATCATTAAATTAATAAAAGTGCGTTTTGCAATCATAATTCAGTTGGGCAAACATTCAAACATTGAAGCTTCCAAATCAAAACAAGACATTAACTCAATTAGACTTGAGGCATTGTTTGGAATTGTTGTAGAAAGTTTTTTTTCCAAAGAGTTTCTTTTTCACGCTTTCTTTGCGATACCCTTGACAATTTCATCATAGTTATGGTAATTTTCCTTTCGAGGTTGCGGCGTTTTTGCATCCTCCACTTGAAGTAATGGAAAGAAGTCCAACACTTAATTACGTTAATTTGCAAACGACTAATGACTGATATCAAGTTGACGAAGTTTAGAGTGTGTGGTGCTCAACTGTGTTGAACTAACTTCTGCATTGGATTGTGACATGCGAAGAACATGTTGCTCGCAACTTCAACATGTCGCCATTATAATACGAAATGAAATTGTGGGCAACTTGCATTGCAGACACGCGACTTGACGTGCTGTCGTGTTACAGTCTCAACGAGTGTATTTATTTCACTTTTATTCCCGTTTCAATTCCGTTTCGTACACGCGCACGTGTTGAATTAATGAAATGAAACACCAGCAATAAAGTCATAAAATTCCAATTTTTGGTGACCTTAAAGGATAATCAATTTGGCAACCCAATACGCACATGTATACGTGGTTGCATATAGTCGCACCTTAAGGACTCATTTTAAAAATGTATTGTAACCAATGTTTTTGTTGTTGCAGGACATGTGACCGCACGACACGAAGTCACGATATGCCGGAAGCGGAAAGCCCACTCGGACAATGGCCGCACAGTATGAGCTCCACGCTGGCGTACATCGGCTGCACGCTGGGCATCTTCAACATATCGCGTTTCGCCATACTCTCGGTGCATTTCGGCGCCAACTTCATATTCCAATTCCTCATCGTCTCGTTCGGCATTGGCATTCCGTTATTCACGCTGTACCAATGTCTTGGGCAGCAGTTGGGCGCCGGCGTCATCGACATGTGGCGCATCTCGCCGATGTTTCAAGGAGTCGGCGTCTCGCTGCTCTTCTTCCAAGTCCTCACCGGTCTCTACAGCATCGTGGGCATCTCTTGGATGTTCGTCTACTTTCGCGACTCGTTCATCACGAAGTTCGAACGGTATCGATGGTCCGAACCGTTTTTATCCTACAGAAACGGTGGGTCAAACTGTACTTCCATGTTTTATACCAAAATGAAGCATCCTAACCTAAAAAATACTGTTAATAGTTGCTTGACTATAAAATTTGACATACTTGATCAGAAAGTTGTTATTTTCAGACATACAACCACCAATTAATGGTTCGTACAAGTTGAGTGAGACTGTACCTGATTATCTGTCAGGTGTAGTGCTACAGAGGCACCATCTAGTGACGGACAACTCATACGGAACCATAAAGTTCCAACCGGCGTTCAATCTCGCTGTCGTTTGGATGATCGTCTTCGTTTCGTTGAGTAAAGGATTACGATCTTATGGGAAAGTTATCTATGTCTTCACACTCATCCCAATCTTTGGGTTGATGATATTATGTACGAAGTTACTTGGACTCATGCCCAGCGATGTAAGTGGGGTATTCCCCGAAACTTCCTGGGCGGAATTCTTCATCAATTCAAGGGTAAATGATGAAGATCAATGTCTTGCAAATTTTTATGTTAAATTTTGTTTGGTACATTATGAAATTGACGGTTTCAGAGCTGGATGGCTGCATGTCAGGAAGCGTTCCTCACGTGGGGCATGCTGGGAGCCGCCATCATGCAAATCGCCTCGCACAACAAGAACAAGAAGATGCTGCAACGTGATTCTAGTCTGATCACCTTCATTACACTCACCGTGCTCGTTTTGGCTGCATTTTTGGCCAACACTTGTATTCACATATTAAAAGCCCATGGATTCACTTACCATCCGGATTCCTTCGGTTGGAAATCAATCACTTGCATCTCTTCCGGAAATTTGACTGTTCTTTTTTTGTAGAAAAACTATCAACTTATACATTTCTTCGACATGTAAGCGATCCATTACCTCCGAGTGTGGCTTCAACACCCATCAAATACATGCATCATCACTCCTTCATTGTGGGCGATCGAGTGACACGTCCTGGAATCGATCCATCCACTGAGAGTGGTTACCAGGTAACTGATCCAAACATATGGAAACTTCCTGTCTCATTTCTGTTTGATTTCGTTTAGGTTTTGCGGTTTGCTACGGAACTGATGCCGACGACGTTCTCCATCTTGGGTTCCGACCAGGTGTCGCCATTTTGGACGGTCTTATTCTACTTTGTATTAATTCTCTTCGGCATCTCCCAACAACTAGCCATCTGGCATTGTGTCATCACTGGCATTATGGCAATCAAAGCAAAAGTCCTGAAATCCTGGGAAACGACAATCACGTTTTTTAGCTGCGCATGCGGATTTCTGCTCGGGTTACCGATGACGACCGAATACGGTATTTACGTTGTTTACTTCATGGATGTCGCTGTCGGCGGTATATGGTGGTTGATCGTCATCATACTTCTGCAAATTGTTGCAATTTTCATGGTGCGTGGACGACCCTACAGTGGCGACATGTTGGTAACGGCACTTTTCCGGAAAACAACGCAGAATCAATGCTTTTCAGTCTGGGTTCCTGTTTTGTTATCGTTCATTTGGAATGTGGTGCTCCCTGTTGTCCTAATGGTAAACTACACATTAAACTTCAAATGAAAAGATTGGAAATCATGAAAATTTTTTGTAGGTTTGGTGTATATCATTCTTCAAGAACGGGAACTTCCGGGAACTGTTTATTTGGCATCATGGCGTCACTGTCGAATATTGGCCGTTATGGGTTCGCCAAGTTGGATCCTTACTGCAATTACTCCCAGTTCTTGGTGTTCCGTTCATCGCAGTCATCCAAAGTTATCGATACTTGAACAACGGCCCTAGTGATATCCTCGAGGTGAGTGACCTTTTGCACATGTGGTGTTTGCGTGACTCCATCTTGCATGCAACTGACATTTCCTTGTATAAAAACTAACAAATTCTCTCTTCCTTCGTTTGTTTTTCTTGGATTTGAAATCGAAGGACTACGATCCAGCTGATTACGTTAGTACCACAAGGATTAATTATTCAGCCACACTCTAATATTCATTAACAACTGAAAATAACCTCAATCATGTCATGTCTAATCTTGATGTACATTGCAGCGCATTCAGTTGTTGTACCGACCTCCATTGGGTGAACACATGGACGACTTGGCCATCCAAGAAGCAGCCGCTGCTTCGTTGACCAACACGACGAGTACCTCCACAGTGTCTGAAGACCCACCACCCAAATACACACCTCCTCCAAGCTATACAACGGCTACAGGGGCACGAATTGCGAAATTGCTGCGTCAGAGCTTTCGACGAAGTGTGCGTCGGATTGCGAACGCGTTGGGTGAAGCGAGTGGTACCCGCAACCCACAACGCAGCGTCGCCGAAAGTTCGACGCAACCGCCACCACCGGATTATAACGACGTCCTGGTGGAGATGCACCAGAACCGGGACGTTGCGGTGAACGTCCCGGAAAGTCGAAGCAACATGATCCAAAGGGAGCTGGCGACGATTGCCACCTCGAGTACAGGTTTGACGGCGGCAGATGTCGCATGCATCCTTCGAAGCAGCTTTCGAAGGAGTACCGTGAGGACATTGCGCCGCAACCAACCGGACACGACGATGAGTTCACTCAGCGCTGAGAATCTAGTCGATTCGGCAGCGCCGATCGGCGAAACGTCGCTAGTTTTGAATTTGAATAGTAGCAATGATAAAGACGACACGACTGTGATATAGCTTAAGTAACGTGTTTAGTAATTTAATTAGCTGCGCTCGTCGTTTCATCTGTATTACGAACGGTATACGTTGTTTATTCCTATTTTTTTGTTTTCGTATCTAACCAAAAAAACAACATGGGCACTGTGTGTTGCCTACAGTTTGCTAATTTGAACTCGTTCAAACCATCACATTCTACGCCTTTATCAACAATTATGATTGTACATAATTAAAGAACTGATTTTATAATTAAGTAGTAATTATTAAAACGATTGTGCAAACCAAAATGCATCAAGTCTCACATTTCCTTTGTTAAATATATTTCTCTGCAATTATACATAACTTTTGTGTAAAATAATACAAAGAGTGGAAAAATCTTAGGTTAGGTGCGATGCATGTACAAATTGAAACATTTCGAATTGCAATGTGAAGAAGAAGAGTGCATTGATGTTGGCTGTCATTTAGGTCTACATAGATCATCTTTGTTTGTTGGCTTCGATGGCCACATTGATGAGGTCATTTCCGAGGAAGAAGTCTGTTGCCACAATGTTCACCTCTTTCAGCCAGTCTTCGCGAAACCAAGTGGTGAGGTATCGGTTCACGTCATCAGCCAATTTTCGCAGACTGTTTGACCGGAAGATGATGTCCAACGGTTTCGGGGTGAGTTCGGCCATGATAGCCCACATTGGGTTGAAAATTGTGTTGTGACTTTTAATCGAACTTGAGATGAATGATCTAAGATCACCAGCATTTGATTTATCACCCCAATGTTGCTGGAGAGGATTCCACAACCATGAGTATTCTGCAAATAATTGAAATGTCATAAGTCATGTAATTTTTGCAATGATCAAAAGTAATAATTTGAAGAAGAATTTTAAGTTCATTCCTGTTACAAAATGTTAATTTTCTTGAAATTCATTAATCAAATGTTTAATTCAAGATTGTTAATTATTTAATTCCAGTGATTATAGGCTACCCAACATGCTTTCATAAGCTATCCTGTTGTTATAATAAGAAACATATATCTAAATCATCTCCTTTAATTGTTTTAAACCTTCTTTTAAATGTATGAACTTGAAAAAATATGTAACTTGATACAGCTGTTTGAGTGTATGTTGGGTTGCCTATAACTTTTAGAAAATCTTTACCTCTGGCAATTTCTCTTTGTCCATAACAAATAATCAACGTCTTATTCTGATGCCAAATTTCATTCATCGTTGGTCCTTTACCAGCTTGAAGTCCTCCAGGAGGTAAAGCCAAATGCCCCAACTCTCTTTGAATCACAGAAACCAATCGTCGATGAATATCTGCATCCGGTTTGGAAGGATAAGGAAATCGGTGGAAATCCAGGACGACAACCTCTCGTGGAGCAAGTTCCATAAATTTGCGGATCTCCTGAAGAATGGGTACCAACTTGGCAATGCGAACAAGATCATGGTTAATGAAGAATCTGAAGAAAACAACAACATCAATGAAAATGTCAATGGCCGCCATTAGCATCACAAACCCTTCATCAACATAGTAACCAATCCGAAGGTCAATATATCGAATACCGAAGACCAACTGAGTCCAAACGCTCCGATCCTGATTGATGATGTAGTTCTCGAAGAACAACTTGTAGTTTCCGGTATACGCTCCAGAATTATGAGTTCCGGGTATAAACAAGTTTCCAATACGTTGATCCTTGATGTTATCCCTGGAAAAAGAAAATGGCTTCCAATGAGTTCACTGCTCGAGACGCCATCTGGTGAGTGTTAGGAAAGAATGCTGCGGAAATACCTTTGGGTCTATACCTAATATCGTTCATCCATGTCGGATTGATGGCCAGACAATTCGTGTCGATGATGTCGGAGCCGCGAAAGGAGGCGATCCAATACGGGAAGCATTTCCGGCCGACGTCCACGAAGGTGATGTTCGGCTGGAACTCCCAGTTGCCGGGCAGCCACGGATGGCCGAAGCGGACCTTCGTGCGATAGAACCCTTCGGGATAATAATTGGCGTTAATGAGCACTTTGGGCGGTGCTTCCTCCTACGAAAACACAGAGAGCAGACGCGCAAACGTCTTTTATCAGAGCCGAGCGGGCAATTGTCAATTGCGGCGCATTCCGATCGAGCGCATGCGAATTAGGCGCGCGCGCGCGCGCGCGTCATCTTCGAATTGGAGCGCGCGCGCGCCCGAAGAAACGCGTTCAGTGCATCGGACGGCGTAGAAAGTGGGCCAAGTTCTTCGTGCACCACGCATTTGTTGCAGCGCGCTAATTTAATGCATTTAGCGTCGATTAGCGGCCGGCGCAGCAATGTGGAGCAGGATTAGCAAGATTACGGCGTGCATTCAAATGGGTCTAATTGGATTAACGATCTCCTTACGCTTACGTTTCGATCGCGCGGATTGTAATCGAACAGTCCGATGTAGTCCGGCTTGATGTCCCGTGCCTTATCGCATTTCGATATCCAGTTCATCTCCAGATAGGTGTCCTTCAGCGAAGAGACGGTTAAGTGCACCTTACCGCATTTTCTAGTACCTGCAAAATTTTAATGATATTAGATCCAAATCAGTATTTGTCTGAAGATGGACTCTCAAGTTTTGGGTTTTTGGACATCTTCGAATTTTAGATTTATATGAACTTGAACATCCTCTGGGGTTATAACTCGCAATTTTTAGATACAATATGGCGAAGAATTATATGGTACCTAAAAATTGGTATCCCATGAGTATGAAAAAGATACAATTTTGAATCCGAAATAAATAAATGAATTGTTGTACTCTTTGAATTTACATGAGGGACATTGACTTTTCCACTTTGAAAGTCCTTATTCAATAATTGCTTCAACAATAGACAATTATTATTAACCTAATAACAAGTACCAAATCTGGCAACAATGGACTTGGACTTAATTCCAAAAGGCATTTATATCTTCTTCTAACTGTTTTAAAGTGATTTTTTAAAGCCCTAAACAGGATATCCTATGTTAAACAAATATATAATACATAGGTGTAATTATTTATACAACATGACAAATTATTTTAGTGCTCCTGACAAGCAAAATACATTCGTAATGCATGTCATTTGTATTTTCATAAAAAGAGAAGAAACATACTCAGAATAAAAGATATTATTATCTTAAAATAGATAAATATATTTTAAACAAAATGATGGAATCTTAAGTAGCCAAAAATAGGATTTAATTAATCCAGGGTATGTTGAGTTGCCTACAATCATCTTGTCAAACAACTAGGGAAACAAGGAATTAATAATTAATGTTTCACATAATAAAATCTACCTTAATTGTGAAAAACAATAATTGTTGTAACAGATGTATCATATCCTTCTAAATAATTATCCTAGTAAGTGAATAAGCAACTGTACAACGATGTAACTCTGGCAAGAGTGGAGTTGCTTACAAATGACATCTGTCACATTTTCTTCTTCAATGAAATATTAATCAAATGAAGTAAATATGAAGTAACTTTTAAAAATAATAAATAGTATTATTTAGGCATATTGTTAAAGAAATATAAAAAATTATGGGAGCTATTGTTTAACAACATGATAAAACATTATTTTAGTACTTTTGACAAGTTAATAATTTCTTTCACAATTAATGATATTTACTGAAGAACAGAAGAAACACATAAATGCTAATCCGGTGTATGTTGAGTTGCCTACTATCATCTTGTCGAAGAACTTGGAAAATGAGGTACTTAATGTTTGATATTATAAAATCTACATTGTTTGTAAAAATCAAGAATTGTTGAAACCGATGTGCTTCTTAATAATAAACCTAATAAATAATTAATCGACTGTATAACGATGTAAATCTGGCAACAGTGAAATTGCATACAAAAGGTATCTGTCACATTTTCTCATTCAAGTTCAGATATTTACCTCAAATTCTCATAAAATGGAGTGATTTCTTAAGATGATAAATAGTATTATCTAAGAATATTGTTTAACAATTATAAAATTTGCAAGAGAGTTATTGCATAACAACATGACGAAACATTATTTTATGATCTTGACACCTTCATTCACAATCAATGTAATTTGCATTTGCAGAAGAATTGAAAGAAGAACTCACAATATTAAAGATATGATTACCTTACAAATGATAAATGGATTTTAAGTAAAATGGTTCCTAAAGTACATCAGAGATGGAACCGAATTAATCCAGTGCACGTTGTGTTGCCTAATATCATCTTGTCAAACAACTAAGGAGGCAAGTTAGCCTGTGTTTGACATTATAAGTCACGAAATATTTTAATTTTCATTAACGCATTAATCTAAAATTGAAATAAAATTTGGCTATAAAACGGGTTCTGTAAGAACGTGTTCTTTGTGTTGCCTATAGGCAAGTCTATAGTCCTGCTCTTTAATTGTAGATATCCTTTATGAAACTACTCGACATCAAATAACATTCATGACAAATTAACGATAAATAATACATCACATAGCAACACTTGCAAAATTACCTGGATAAACCGCAAAAAAGAACAAAGATAAAAGTGAATCATCTGCAAATTAAATCTAAATCAAGGTTGCATGACACAACTAACAACCAAGAAACAATATAATTAACAAATCCAATCCGTCAGGAAATGAAAGATTCAAATATTTGATAGCATGTGCTACAATTCATGTGCAAATGAACACAAATCACTGCAAAAATGTAGATATACAGGGTCGCAAATAAATAATTCAAACAACAACATATAGTCCTATACCAAATGATGACTACAATAATTGTCTTATCAATCTGCATATCAATCACATCACGTGATCATCACATCATCACGATTAGCAATCTGCTAATCTGAACAGTTAATCTTTGATTGCCCAGTGAATGGAATCGGAAGCGCTGGCTTTAGTCACACATCACTCTCGTTGACACAAAACGTAATTAAGTTAAGCGCTCTGCCGCGACCAGCAGCTGTGATTCAACTAATTACTTTGTTGTCACATTCACGCAAAGTGCAAACACTGATTTTTTTTCTGTTGTTGAACCGCCATAACAAACGGCATCAACAACAACAATACGAATCTAGATTGGACGCGTTCGTTGTGCTTTCGGCATCAGCAATCATCCTCAGCAATCAGCATCAAAGCGACGCCGTCACCGTCGCCATCGTGGCTAATACGGAAACGGAAACGACCATCTTGACTCGCTATCATCGCCTGGTCGCACCGCACAGATGCACACAAAGATTTGATGAGAAATTTCAATGATCAATGTGATCAGTTCTTGCATAATGTAAACAGATGTAAACAATGGATCAACTTACTTAGCGTAGGATTTGGTAGACCTTTCGCGCAATCTTTACCTATGAGGGCCGCATTGACGATCACGAACAGTGTCCAGCTGAGATTCATTGTGGCGAAACAGTCACTCGCGAAATAGCGCCGAAGAAGAGACCGATGCCACAGTTAGTGGGTGTCGCACGCCGCCGGAAGTGGCTTTTTCCTAATCATGTTTGCATCGCTTCACCGGGGGCAGCGCGTGCACATCCGGTCCGCGCACACCTTTCGCCCGGAACACGGAAGCAGCCCCAGCTGAAGAAGGCGACCACCAAGCAGCAGCGACCGAACACGACTTCCACTGCACGCGTCGTCGTGTCGTCGTCGTCGTCGTCGACGTCGTCACCAACGAACCGTCGTAATTATCAAATGTATTTTTATTGGCGTTGTGCGGCTCGCTTCGCTTTTATGCGCTCGCCGGCGACGCGAGATCGTAGGGAGGACAAAAGCCCACTCCGCGTCGCACAATGCGATGGACAGCGCGATGGGCTGGTGTGTGAATCACTTTAGATGGATCACGAATGCGCGGTACGCACACGAGCGACATTGTCATGCAAATTGCTGCTGCTGGTGATGCGGTACCGTTGCTTTTCACAATGTTGTTTTCTGTCATAGTGACGTTTCGTTTAGTGCGAAAACACGGTTTGGTTATCAGGTTTGATGAATTTGCATGTATAATTGGATAGCTGAAAAGTGTTGGAGTTGTACTGCTGATTGATTCGTGTACTGATATTGTTTGCAAATTTATTTGCATTGAAATACCGTTAGAACTGGAGTTTGGACTGTCATTTCTATGTCATTTGATTTTCTGGTTTCTGCAGGACTAATTCTTATCTGAAAATTGTAAATAAAGTTTGGGAGATATATGCAATTGGTATAGCAAATTACCACTTACGAAAAAATGTCATTGGTAGGTTTGCAAATCTCTATACCTCATTTGAAATTATATTAAATTTGCAACAAAATGGTGTCTGAACCATTTTCATACGACCTCCACTTACTGAGAAACATTTATCAGAAAACAGACATTTAAATAGGAAAACAAGTTTTAAAAATGACTATTTTAGGTTAAATTGACGACAATACCAATAGCGTTTCTAGATGGAATTTTGCAAATGTCTAAACGCCAATCGAAAGTACATTAAATTAGCTGAAAAAATAATGTTTGAATTATTAGAATTGGACTTCCAGTTCCAAGATAATACATAAAGGATTAAGTAATCCAGATCATTATGTCTAATTAAATTGACGACAATGCCAATAGCATTTCTCGGCGGAATTTTCTAAATCTCAATAGCGCATTTGAAAGTACATTAAATTTGCAATAAAATGGTGTCTGAATTATATTTATATGTCCTCCAGTTACTGATAAACAGTTATCAGAAAATAGACAACATTTAAATAGGAAAACAAGTTTTAAGAATGACTATTTTAGGTTAAATTGACGATAATACCAATAGCGTTTCTAGATGGAATTTTGCAAATGTTAAAACGCCAGTTGAAAGTACATTAAATGTTCTATAAAATATGGTTTGAATTGTTAGAATTGGACATCCAGTTCCGAGATAATATATAAAAGATTAAGGAATACCGATCAATATGTCTAATTAAATTGATGACAATACCAATGGCATTCCTCGGCGGAATTTTGCAAATCCTTATAACGCATTGGAAAGTACATTAAATTTGCAATAAAATGTTGTCTGAATTATTTTTGAAGGTCTTCCAGTTACTGAGAAACAGTTATCAGAAAATAGACATTTAAATAGAAAAAATAGTGTTGAAAAATGATCATTTTAGACTGAATTGACGACAAAACCAATAGCATTTCTAGATGGAATTTTGCAAATGTCTAAACTTTAATTGAAAGTACTTTAAATTGCCAATAAAATATGATTTGAATTATTAGAATTGAACTTCCAGTTCCTAGATTATACATTAAAGATTAAGTAATCCTGGTCACTATGTCTAATTAAATTGACGATAATACCAATAGCATTTCTCTTCAGAATTTTGCAAATCTCTATATTGCATCTGAAAGTAGATTAAATTTGCAATAAACTGGTGCCTGAATTATTTTTATAAGTCGTCCAGTAACTGAGAAACAGCCATCGGAAAATAGACAACATTTAAATAGGAAAACGATTGTTAAAAATTACCATTTTAAACCGAAGTGACGACAATACCAATAGCATTTCTAGGTGGAATTTTGCAAAAGTCTAAATGTCTATCAAAAGTATATTAAATTTCCTACAAAATAATGTTTGAATGATTAGAATTGGACGTCCACTTCCGAGATAATACGTAAAGGAGTAAATAATCCTGATCACTATGTCTAATCAAATTGACGACAATACCAATGACATTTCTCGCCAGAATTTTGTAAATCTCTATAGCACATTTGAAAGTACATTAAATTTGCAATAAAATGGTGTCTAACTTATTTTAATAGGTCCTCCTGTTACTGAGAAACAGTTAACAGAAAATAGGTAATATTAAATAGGAAAACGAGTATTACAAATGATCATTTTAGGCTACATTTACGACAATACCAATAGCATTTCTAAATGGAATTTTGCAAATGTATAAACGCCAATCGAAAGTACATTAAATTACCTATAAAATAAGATTTGAATTATTAGAATTGGACTTTCAGTTCCGAGATAATACATAAAGGATTAAGTAATCCTGATCAATATGTATAATTAAATTGACGACAATACCAATAGCATTTCTTGGCTGAATTTTGCAAATCTCTATGCCGCATTTGAAAGTACATTAAATTTGCAACAAAATGGTGTATGAAACAATTACATAAGTCCTCCAGTTACTGAAAATCAGTTATCAGAAAATAGGTAAGATTTAAATAGGAAAACGAAAGTTAAAAAATGATCATAAATTGAATCCAATCGAAAGTACATTAAATTGCCTATAAAATATTGTTAGCATTTTTAGAATTGGACTTCCGGTTCTAAGTGAATACATAATCGATTAAAATTGCTAAAATTTATACTCGAAGATGGTCTTTGGAAGATATGCAACACATGTTGCGCGGGTTCAATAGGTTGCCTATAATAAGTCCAACAAATTTGACTTGCACCTAAATTTCTTCACAAATATTTAATTAAATTGATTAAATTAAACAACAAAATTTCATTTTAAGTCTCGTAGTTGACTGTTGTTTTATTACAATATCTACAAATATGACATTTATCATTGTAAAATACTCTTACGATATAAAATACTGCCATTTTCAGTGTCAACAATTAATCATAGAATTAAACAGTAAGTTTACTCAGCAGGTACACAGTCTTCATACATTCCGATATTATATAAATGAATTTCCAATCATAACATTCAGTAATTTTCTCCAGTTTTGCAATGCATTTTTAGAACTAAACCAAAAAAACTATACACATACAAATAAAATAAAGATAATCATAAATACATAAGTCGTATACTCAAATTGTAGTAGGCAATTTTCCTAAATGTAAAATTATCCACCATGGCCTCTTCTCTAGGTGGTAAACGTTCCACAAAATGTACCGTTCTGAAGAACTGGTTAAAAACCGTTACACAATCAATGATTGATCGCATTCAATAATATTAATTAACATTGGATTAACGCTAAATTCATAGTACAATCATTCGAGAGTGGTAACCTACTGACTATTTACAAGTGAGGTAGAAAACAAATCAGTCCTATTGAGTGTTCCATTACGTTTTGTTTTGTTGTCGTCGCTGTTCTTCTTCTTCTTCTTCAAGTTGTGTTGCTGATGCAACCCACCAAACGCTTGTCGTACAAACCATTAAAAAAGTACAAGAACATCTTTGGATAATAGAAATGTATAAAAATATATATAAACAATCAGCAATAAATAGTCCTATGTACATCCATCAAGCATCATCAGTCTAGAAGATATTAGTTGGCCTGTTGTGTGAGGAGGTTCAAGAGTTCTGCATGATCCATGTTGTTCAAAGTGGTCATATCGATTCCGAGCGCTACGGCGACGCTCTCCATGTCCAACCCGAACGACTTGAGCAACTCAATGAAGTCCATCTCTTCACCAGTGAACGGGTTGTGCAACCGCGGACATGAATGGTTACATTGCGGCCATGTACATCTTTCCAACCGACGATGCGTGCCAGCATCATGGGAGCGTTTCTGCGCCCGAAGCACCGACCTCTGAGGTCGCGGATGCTGTTGTTGTTGTTGTTGTTGTTGCTGATGGTGATGATGATGGTCATGAGGTCGTAGCGTATTCGATTGTTGATGCTTGCGTCCACTACGATTTCGATGTTGTTCGCCATGATGTTGACGTCGACCTATAAGACCAACAATGAGACATCAACAATGAAGTTGAGAGGTAGAGTCAATACCAACCTTTTCGCTTCCGGTTCTTTCGCTTGTTGTTGTTCCCATTCGAGTTCTCATTCTTGTGATTCTTCGCATTACGTTGTTGTTCACGATGCTTCTTCCTACGTCGACGCTTCCTTTCAGGATTGACATTGCTGTCCTTCGTCGGGGACTTAGAGCGTCGTTGCTTCACCTGACGTGGTTCATCCGACAAAATGGAGGAATTCGTCGTGCGTCTGATGACGTTCTTCAAGGGTTGTTGTTCCCAACTATGCAACGCCTCGGCGATGGACACATCATCGATCTGGACACTCTGCCAGTCTCTCTTCGTGAGGATTGAATGTGAGATGCACGAAGGTGCGAAGACAGCGGTGACGTTCTCGAAGCTGTGACGTAATGCGTCGCCCATTTTGTGGATGTAGTCCCATTGTTGCTTCGTCACTGGAGCGCCGACGTTGTCCACGTCCATCTGCGCCTCGTCGAACAGCCACTGGAAGACGAACAGTGGCGCCTTCAGTGTCGGGTATAGTAGGTACCCGAAGTAGCACCTCCATGGTTCGTCGACGTAGAGTTGTCGGCAGAGGCGAGGTACTTTGCCCTGCCAGAGTTCCATGCCTTTGGTGATGAGCTCCACGGGGAGTTTGCCATTAGGAGCGTACGGTGTCCGGTCGAGGAACCATCCGGAGTCAGTAACGCCGCGTACGGCGATGTGTCGAAGCTCCAGCATGTCGTGTAGAAGCTCTTGTACCGGGTCCAGGTTCAGCATGACGCCTGTGCCTCCGGCGCTACTTCCAGCAAGAAGGAGGTCGGTGCTGTTCTCCAGACCCAGGGGTACCAGGTCGCGGATGACCTGCTGGACGACGGCAGCGCCCATGTAGTTGAACATGCCGTCGCGGGTTGACTTGGAACCGCTCCAGGAGTCGCTCGTGCAGTATGGGACGTACACGTGGTTGGCGTTCCACCAGTATGGGTTTTCGTCCTCGTTGGGTGAAAGAATGCCACCAACTGCAACAAGACAACAGAGAAAAGGTTAAATGAGAACATGAACGCCTGCAACCATTCTTGCATGCACGCTCGGTTGTTGAGAGCAATTTTGTGGGTTTCAAATGGTCAGGACTATTCCATTTTTTGTTGGTATCATAGAAACGAAGAGGAAATTACTTCTATATCGCGTTGTTTGAAGTTTCTCAGCCTAAAGAACCAATTTGTGAACAGACACAAGAACTACAGTTTCGAAATCAAACAGATCATGTATTACTAGTTGCCTATAGTGACGCCACTCTTGAGGAAGAAATAGCAAGCTTTTTAATACAGATGCAGTTGAAACAGTTGACAATACAAACATTTATAAATATTGTTATTGCATGAACTTTAATGCAATGGCTATTGCTCTCAAGTTTGACAGCGATTTGGCAGCAATTTGACAGCGCCCCCTAACAGAAGATTCCTTTAATTCGAAAAACTACAATAAACCAAAAGGAAATTACTTCAGAAGTTGGTTCAGTATCAGTTTCTCTGAATCCTTTCAACACAAGCAACTAATATATGAACAGACACAAAACTGAAAGTTTCATATTATACCGCTGTATTACTGGTTGCCTATAGTGGTACCACTGTTATGGAAAAATTGTAATGTAAACTTTCCAGTAGAGATACTCAAGCTGACAATTCAAACATTTAGAGTTACAAGTAATTCAATTTAATTATTATCTAAGTGAAAATTATATAACCACCATTCTATGGAATTTGCAATCAAATAAACAATCTTTGATGTTCTTGCAATATTGATACCTTAAAGATTGAATAAATAAAGGAAACATAGGAAACACATTATCAAAAGAAGTATCTCTACTAGAACCGCCATATTGAACTTTTACATACAGCGCCATCTGAATTCATTAAGTCAACCCAATGAAGACAAATTTAGATCCAAAAACTACCACAAGTTGGGGCTTTTCTATGTGTTACGTACACATGGTTGCATATTCT
>JARJDZ010008270.1:0-51770 GCA_030264555.1 Aleochara sp. GC000083
AGGTTTCGCGCAAAATTTAATTACACGTGCCATGCGGGGGCACACGAGCAGCCGAAACTCGCAAAATACAAAATGAAATGGTAGAATATAATTAAATAAATAAAATATTATTGCGTTCGCCACGTACGCATAGCTTTAATGTGTACACACAGCAAAGTGAGGGCGCTGTTGGGTTTATTAAAAATGATGTAAATTCATTAATTAATGTGTCCCATGTTTCAATATCATATTATTACTTGAAGGATAAAGGTCACACACGTCAAAAGCACTGATATTTAGCTTGAGATTGATCCTTGATAAGGATAAGAATATTTAATGTACAAATAGTAATCCTGTCAGGAAGTTGCGATTTTCTCAGGAAACGTTGAAAAACAATAATTATAAGGACTTCTAAATATGGCATAATATTTATCTTGGTTAAAATAATATACAAAATTTTCGGGATTTTCAAACCAAAGTTAAAGAAAATACAAATAAAGTAACAAAAACATTAGCAGTAAAAAGAACTTTTTGGAAACCAACGAAATAAGTCTGGAAATTCAAAAAAAATGTATAACAAATTGTTTTTTCATTAGTTAGTGGAAAGTCGTAAAAATTCAATATCAAAAATTCTTTTCAAATTTCATAACAATAAAGTAGGTTTAATGTAATTCCATTGCATCAATAAATTCAGTTTGAATCTTGTATATGTTAACATTCATAACGTTTGATTGAAATGCAAATACGTTAGAATTTCTCAATAGTAGAGCCACATATAATATCACACGCAATGTACAACCAACAAAGCTTTAATATAATACAGAAATTAATTAATTTGATTACGACTGGTTTGGCAATTCGCAGTTGGAGGTACAGAAATATAATGTCAGTCGATGGATGGAATCTCATATGAGATATACAAATCAATTGCATTCGAACTTGCATGCAAATTATCCGGTCGTACATAATCATCATCCTACTACAAAATAGGACATTCCTAGTAAATCCCTATCAATACCATTCTAATTAAACATCGAAAACACAATCATGATCCAAATTTGAACCATACAAAAGGATAAAATTCGTTTGGTGAAAAAATATTTAGGTCGAGATGTGCACTTGTTTTATTGCATACAGGACAAACATTTCTGTTCGAGGATAATAAATCTTGTAGCAAATATGTAGATTTAGAGGGACGCGCCCGTGTTGCAAACATGCATGCAGTTTTTGTCTGACTTTGCGGTTGAATTGTTGCGATAGGTGGATGCACAGTTATCCTGGGCGCACACATCCAGGATAACGACGCAGACAACTGAGATTGCGCGCGTGGAGAATCCAACGAGGACGAGCAACAAGGATAACCACAAGGATACGTGCGATATGGGACTCAGTCTGCAGTCCCTTTTGTTTACGCTTTCTTCGGCGATAAATTGTTTAGGATCTGCTCGAAAGTCCTACTGATTCACGCTAAATAAATAACATTGTCCTGACTGAAACCCTGGGAATGCATATATCGGATCCAACATATGGGCGCAATCACCGTCTGGAACACTCTCACATAAACTTCCCGAGGAAATCTGGGTGGAGTAAAAATTTAGGAAGTTTAATTTTTGAAATTTGAATTGAAAACGGTGACGATATCTTCATCTGGGTAAAAGGTCCATGGGAGGGTTCATTGAGGGAAAGGATGGCATTTGTATTCATACTTGATTTGACCCTTTCCGGTCGCATACTAATTAATTACACGTCCAAAGGATGACATATATTTTCTGAAAATACTTCACTTTCATGTTATCTCATCTGATATCATATCTATATGGTGGGAATAAAATTTTGAGAATTTCCCATGAAATATTTTTGATTAAACTTCATAGTGGAATTGAAACTTCATCTTGAACCCAAGGTGAAAGTCGATTGAATAGAGTCAATCAGGCGTGCGTCAAAGCGTCTCAGACACGTATTCGCTTATTGAATACCACTGAATATGCGTGCAACTTCTTAGACCGTATGGAAATCTATTCACCACTAGAGAAGTTCACCCCAATATATATTGAATTCCACATTTCATATTCCACTCGTGACTCTGCGTATTAATTATAAAGCAAGCCCTCAATCCACATTTCTTGGAAGTACGTGCTTCATGCATCAATAAACTTACAAATTGCTCAATAATAACAAGTTTTATATTGCTCATACTCATCAAACGCTTTGTACTTCCAAGATTGCTCATGCTCATACTCAATGACTTGATGTGATGTGCACTCGAATTCTGCTTCTTCGCATGAGTAGTCACGGTTATTAGTGCGCTAGTTGGAAGTGGAGTTAACTTTTCCGATGGCGTAATCAAAGGCAGAAGATATTAAGCAGCCATTCGCACGTTATGCGAATGCGCTCGCAGAGAATTGATTATCTTTGTTTCCACGACTTCCTCAGCCTCGAAGGATGAAAGCACGAAGACGAATTCCAAGGATGTGAAAAACCACTGGATGCACGGAAAATTGCTCAAAACAACAGCAGCTGGATGTGTTCACATGTCATGTCTCCCTCTGCGACTGATCATGAAAACTCGGTGATATATAAGGAAAACAATGAAGGAAAAGCAGAAAAACGAGGGTAGACACGCAAAAGATATCTCTCAGACGAAACGCCCCAAAACAAAAACCGTCAAAGATGAAGATGAAAGAGTAGACATACAAAAATATCCCACCGAAAAAAAAAACAACTGCGTTCTTATTCTTGCGTTTGTTTCTTGTTGTTTCTTCGGTGTAATAAAAATAATTATCTTGGCGAAGAATTCGAACTAAAAAAATTATGTCAGTTTGGCCTTCGAGGGAAGGAAATTTGTACGAAATATTATTATTTTTGTCATTTTACAGTACATTTTCCTGTCTGTCGAGTTTCCTTTCAGCAAGCGCATATATTAAAGCAGCCGGGGGAATGAAACTGAGGGAAAGCTGTCAAATAAGGAATTCTTTAGCATATCATACATCAAGTCATGCATGTGGGCACACAAATTCGCACTGCCTCCTCTGTCGACGACGAGTCTTGTTGTCGTCAAAAAAGTGAGCGTACTTAATAAATCGACTCCGATGGCTGCTTTTCAATTTTCTCGCCAAATATCTGGCGCTAAATTGAATTACAAATGGTTTTTTATGCATCGTCGCCGAAAAAATTCCATAACAAAACAGCAGCGGCGAAAAAAACAGCCCGTCAAAAGAGTAAACGTAACGCAATTGAAATGGGCCGAAGAAGGATAATAAAATTTATTTAGTATTGGTAACTAATTTCGGCGCGGCTTCCTGTGATAACATCTGTTTGATGTTGGTAATACGCCCGCATCAAGTTGCCCCCGAGTAATATAAGGTTGCAATTCGCAAATTTCACCGCCAAACAGCACAAGAAGCAAATAATAAAACGGTTTTCTATACGTCGCACACAATTTCCGCATGCCTCCTCTTATTAGCTCGCAATATCCCGTTAGAAGACTGTACAATGCGATATTATATATTGCTCTTCCTCGTTTTATTGTTTGTTCTTCCCTTCGTTTCTTGTTGCGCTTCGTATTGTTGGGCTGCTTTTTGCGTTCGCGGTCTGCGTGGGTGGATGTTGTTCGAAAAGGTGGAAAGTGCGTTCAATTAGCGTTCAGCCAACACAAAACTTTTCAGCCCTCACTTCTTATTCACCTAATCCACCGCGCTGAAGAGTTTCTTACCGCTCATGCTGTGGCGAAATATTCGCGAAAGTTGTATTAGTTCAAAACGGAAACGAGTTCAACAATAGCAATAATAATAGGGATATAGGTACGCAACTTTTCAGATGGAGTTCTTAAACTTGGACTTCGTGTGCAAATTATTTGCCTACAGATTTGATTAAAATTTCAGGTGGAATAACAAAATAATTTAAGTTTGCAGAATTACTAGGGTTTAGATGTTGTAAAGTCATGGGTATTCAAACTTATTCAACAACAATTTAAATTTAAGCTAAATTTTTGGATGGTACTAATTATTGTATAGATCAGGAAGCTTTTATGGCCCCGACCTGGTACGGGATCTTCGCGAACCACTTTATAAATTCTAATTATTCTACTTATTTGTTTATAATTATTTCATACATAAAAAGTGCTAAATCAGATCATCCAAATTCTCAAACTCAAAAAGCAAATATTCGATAATGTCTCAATGGCAATCGTTAACAATTGATACGACCTATAAAATGCACTTTTGATCATCCAAATCGGACCAGTGGTTCCGGAGATATGACATATGATTTCCATAAGAAATTAGCCGCCCGGGTCACATCGCACCCCTGGTTTTTAGCTCAACTTCATCACTATATTTCTTAGGCATCCCGATAGAAAAGTATATTGTGTAATACATGGTTGAAAAGGTCTTTAAATTTTCTATAACATGGTAGAATTTGGTACCAATCTGCTACGGTACGCTCGTATAAATAAGCCCCAAAGTTGGGCAGGAATTTTGACCAATTTCGACCGATTCTTCAGCCCAAAAATCAAAAATTTGGTAATGCCTCTATGGCAATTGTCAACAATTGGAAAGAGCTATAAAATGCACTTTTGATCATCCAAATCGGACCAGTAGTTCCAGAGATATAACAAAGTCGATTTCCGTAAGAAATTAGCCGCCCGGGTCACATCGCACCTCTGGTTTTTAGCTCCACTTCATCACTATATTTCTTAGGCATCCCCATAGAAAAGTATATAGTGTTATACATGGTTGAAAAGGTCTTTAAATTGTCTATAACTTGGTAGAATTTGGTACCAATCGGCCAATGTACACTCGTCTAAATAAGCCCCAAATTTGGGCAGGAATTTTGACTAATTCCGAACGAATCTTCAACCCAAAAATAAAAAATTTGGTAATACCTCTATGGCAATTGTCAACAATTGGTAAGACCTATAAAATGCACTTTTGATCATTCAAATCGGACCAGTAGTTCCAGAGATATGACAAAGTGGATTTCCGTAAGAAATTAGCCGCCCGGGTCCCATCGCACCCCCTGGTTTTTAGCTCAACTTCATCACCATATTTCTAAGGCATTCCAATAGAAAAGTATATAGTGTTATACATGGTTGAAAAGGTCTTTAAATTGTCTATAATTTGGTAGAATTTGGTACTAATCGGCCAAGGTACACTCGTCTAAAAAAGCCCCAAATCTGGGCAGCAATTTTGACCTTATTAAAGAACCTTATTTCTTGTTATTTATGCCCTGGGCAAAAATGACGATTGATTAAAATTTCATGTACAATAACTGAAAATTTTATATTCTCTCAGCGTGCAATGAAGCAAATTCCTCAACTATTCACACCACACTGGATTTCTTGCTTCCGAAGATACAAGTTTTAACTTTATCAATTTGAACTTGTATAACAAGCACTTTTATCCTGTCGAAATATTCCATATTCTCTCAGCCTTCCAAGGTTGGAACCGGCCTGGAAGGCTGAATGTGGGTTTTACGACTTGTTCGTTTATAAAGTTTCGCCCAGGCGTAAGACGCGAAAACGCCTAGTTGAACTACCCCTTGATGCGTAACTTTTATCGCGCGTCTCGCACCCGCATACGCAATTTAATAAAAATTATCACCGTATAAATTGAACAACCATAAAACCGCCCATCGCTTGCCGCGAAGGCAATTTTCACGGTTTATTCCACCTCCCAAAATTCTGCGCTTCTGGCTTCGATGTAAAGAGAAGTAACAATCCTAATTGGATTCCGGAAAAAGTTTGATTAATTTTATTTTTAATTAAAAATCAATTCCATGTCCTCATGGAACTGGAATATCTTCATTTCTCATTTCGCAAAAAAAAGTTGCGTTGTTTTGGGAATTACGGGAGAAGAAATAGGGCACTTAAAAATCTGGAAGTGTAATAAACTTTTTGTGTCTGACTCCTCATTTTCCGAGCACATTTTCTGCCTCTCCACGGGACGTAAACCATAATAAAATATTGGTAGTTACCTGAAGGCGTCGTGGTTCTAAATATCCCAATGGGAATGCTTTCGAATCGACCAGCACATCAGCACTGCTGGCTCAACCGAGCAAGACGTGGAAGGCAAAACCAAAATAGGAAAACGCTTAGTAACATCTCCCAAATCGCCTCACACATTCCGCGCGATGTTCTTCATGTGTGTGCACTCAACATTTTTTGCGGCGGTTGCGGCTTCCCAACCGAGACAGCATTTTTCCACTTTGTGTGATGTTGACTGTCGGGCGCTTCACGTTCGACGGTTTTTCCGAGACGGGCGCGCGCGGGCGTGTGTCAACCCAGTCTTCGGATGCGAGTGTTGCAAAAAACAAGGCGCGATTGCCGAATCCGTTGGCGGCGGCGACGACGGCGACAACGATTCAAACAGAACGAGAGATAGCACACTGAATATCAAATGAGAGAATGTGGATATGCATGCATTTCGTTTGGCTTGTGGCGTGTGTTCTTCGCCCGCCACCGTCACCACCGCATATTTGGTCGTTTTGATGCGTTCCTCAGCCCCGATTCACATCTTTCACGTTTTCGTCGGGCGCGCTCGTTCTGCGTTTCGGCGTGTCTTGCATAGAAATTTCCACCCCTTGTCGCCAGCGAACATTTTTACATGCCATTATCACTCAGTGAGAGGGAGTACATCAAAAGAACTTCTCCGTTGAAAAAAATACTTTTGAGTACCATAGATAAACACATTTTTCACATTGCTTAACACTATCGTAATGGAAACACTGAGTAATAAATTATTGTCGCATCTGAATAAATTATGTGTTGAAATCATGAAAAATGAACCAAAAATCTTTTATCACACATTGTGAATTCATGAATTGTTGTACCATATGAAGCATGGGATAATATTTTTCTGAGAATTTGAGGAAATATACTGAAAAAATATTCGGTGGAGAATTAATTACAACAACATTGAAATCCAAACATAACCTGCAAGCAGGATAAATACGCATACGAAGGGCGGACGAGCGCGAGTAATTTACTAAAGCGACGTGTATCGAAGGAAATTCGCTGAAGAAATAACATACCGAACGAAAACCGGATGAAGGTAGCGTACATGAAGCGAGGACGAGTTATAAAAGGAAAGCCTCGATGTATACCTTACACATATCCCTATCCTGCCTACAGGATATCAAGGTATCTGGCCCGGGAAAATCTTGCAACTTCAATGGAAGCCCATCCAGCAGGGACACGTGTGGCAGCCTGTGCCCACTTTCTGCACGAATATTCCTGCTTGCCCTGTTCGTCTACGACATAAACACACTCGTATTTATTCACCCTCAAAGACAGACAAAATGAGCAGGAAAGAGCGAGCGAAATGGTACATAAAGTACACACAGGTACATGCGGCGTTTCCACCAAACGCGGAGGAAAATTGGCAGAAAATGGGACATGAAAATTGAGATTCTTTGATATGTACGGCCGTTCCCGAGGAGGAACACTACACATATGGTGAAATGCATAAGAAGATTCTTCAAGAAAACGGCTAAACTAGAAAGGTTCACATACTTCATGGTTCGTTTTAACATATCCTTGAGGTCTTCGACCATCACCAAAACAATACGCATTATATACTTCATATTCGCAGGATTTCTTCAATGCTTAATGTTTAGAGTTAACGAATTTCATCATTTCAGAGATGTTGAAAATTATTTTCCTCAGTTGAAAATACCCAGCGCTGATATTTTCTACTTTTATACAAGCGCAAACTTGACGGTACAACTCATAAAATCCTCCAACGTCGACGAGGCAATGTAAACGCATGGGTCTCAAATAGAAATGACGATGGCGTTAGTCGCGAGATGAACAACCAACACAAACACATTTCGCCCGACATCCATAATTCCCTCAACCCGGAGTGTCGGGATATGGCATGCAGATATCCCTCGCGTCCTGCAGGACCCCTCACAGCATACGTGTACGTTGAAACATTTCCTCCTCGGTTTTCCTCCAGCAGCAGCATCGTATGTGCGTACTTCTTTCTGCTTGCGTTCCCTCTTTTCATGGGGCCATGCGTCGGCGAAATGAACAACCTCCTCTCCTGCTAAGTTTTTATATCATCAGCAAGAATTCACATCACACAGCCGCCCAGAATGTACCATGAACGGATACGTAGATAACGCTCTCATTTCGAACCAACCCGTGAGATATTACACTCGCTCAACCAGCAACTCTGGCCCAAGGTTTCTCTCTGCTGTTTGTACGGACGTTTAGTCGAAATAAAACGGAAGAACTTGTCTCATGTAAAAGTTCAGGATGTTTGCTAGAGAAAATGATATACAAGGGGAATCAGAAAATTGTTGTTAATTGTTGTTAAAATTGTTTTTCAGAACATTTAGAACTAAAAGTTTTGTTGGTCACGAAAAATTAAGTGCATTTCTTTCAGAAATTTCTACCAAAATTGGAGATTCTTTCTATGACCTTCAAAACCAGGATAATGCATAAAAATAATATATAATAAATTCCAGAAATGGTTCAAAGTTCAAAATATATCCCAGAAATAAGAAATGACAAAATCCACACATCCTTTGGTGGTTTTCCAACTAAATTCCCATTTTTTTACCAGGATGATACCTGGTTGAAGCCCACCAAAGCTATAGGATATTCAACGAATCCAGGGCATACGATCCTCAAGAGATTCATTCATAACGTCCTCTGATAGATCGAACGAAACAGGCGGTGGAACACGAACGGCAGAAGCCAACGGCTCGTAAATAAACCCGAAATGTGTACGTACACATTTCTCCAATGGCGGCAATGTCGGCGATGGCGGAGGTGGAGGAGGCAGAAGAGCAGTGTCCTGGTGCACCACTGAGCTGGAATTGCTGGTCGGAATAATCTATCAGTACTTTTGATCAATAATCCAGGCAATTTCGGTGAAATTCACACCGACACCCGAGATAGAACCACCTCCTCCCCAATTCTTGCAATTGTATTGGCACATTGTGCAAAATGACCTCATGGAATCCTTGAATCAATGAATTTGCGACCCCAGACAACTTCGTATTTGTTTAATTGTGTGTTCCATCTGCGATTACAACCCAGGAGATTTAATCAAATTCATGCATTTTGAAGTTCTGAAACGATGACCAACCCGTGGTAATAAACTGGTGGGTCTGGGAAATGCCAACGTGGAATGCTGGAAGTTTTCGCTGGGCGACAAATCCTTAATGAATTTTTGATCATGGAACTCGCAGCATTTTGTTGGTAACTCGAATGCTAATTGGCTTTCACGATGAGATAACTTCGTGTCAAATACACCTCACAAGAGGGTTGGCAATTAGAAGGATAATTCATTAAATACGATTTGCATTAAAACTTTCCCTGCTACAAGAGTGATAAATGCCAATGCGCAAAGATGCAAAACCACTCTGGAAGGTAATGCGAAAAACGAGCCTCTGTGAAGATTCCACGTAAGAAGAAAAAATAAATTATTGCGTGCATGAAGTGGAATGGATTTATTAACGTTCGGATGGCGCTACATTTACCTCCGAGTGTGGGTGTTCTTCGCGAAGAGGCAGGAAGAGTGTGTGGAATTGTGTGTGGGGGCAGCAACATAAACTTTATGTTTACATAATGAAAGTGCCTGAGATACACATCGACACTGCTCCGATGCCTCCGCGAGTACGTAACGTTATTAAAGTAATTTTCTCTCTTGACGCCGCCGCCACCGCCGCCTCCACCGCCTCCGAACGCGCGAAAACTGCAGGTATGGCAAATTATGTGGCGTTGCAGCGAAATGGAATTCGTTTAGATCCCTGCTACCAGCATCCTCTTCGGCGCGCTCTTTCACTTCCTACTCCTGGCACTTTTCAGCCAACTTCTCCACGTGCCCTTTTCTATGCCCATCATAATTTTCCTTCTTGCGCTTCTCGCCGTAATGCAACGCAGATGAATTATATTGGCGGGCGCTGGATGCGTTTTCGAGTGTGGTTCATTTTACTTTGCTCGTTCAAGCCTTCTGACTTACCGATGCCTTTTAGACGCATTAATTTTCATTACACCCCTTCAAGATCGCATCATGCATATATTCTGGAATGATTATGAACTCATTTCATCCTGAAAAGTCTATCCTTGCAAAAAAACTGTTAAGACCTAATTTGATGATAGATCCTAGTGAAAATTGGCAAGCAAAAATGAGCAACAAGCTTCAAAACAAATAGAAGTTTGCAAAAGTTACACCCATTTATCAAATAAATAATTCAATGTGTTGGTTTTGTTTTTCGAAGGGATATTTTCGGTTGGGGAAAAACAAATCACAGCATACAATATGAAAACTATTCCAATGAATAACACAGCTAATGCATCGCATAAACATAAACGTCATCGTATACAGTTTTCGAATGCAGGAAGCAAAATGTGTTTGGCTCGCTTTGAATTCTATAGCCTTTTGAAAACCCATCCCACACCCATGAACGTGCCCAAAAGTGGGCATAAAAACCCCAGCAACAACCCTCCTCCAGCAAAACTCCACTGTGAATGGGGTTGCTCCTGCCACGTACCAATAAGTTTTCCTTATTGCCTCGTGGGTGAAATTAAACAAAGCGAATCAAGGAAACAAGAGAACATTGCAACTCTGCATGAAACAAATATGGCCACTACCTATTTATGATTCTATGCCTTTCAGGATTTGTACAATTTTCACGCCATTACATTCCCACGAAGATAAATCATCAAATCCAAAAGTTCTGTATGGCTAACATGGAGGAAAACTTTTGAAAATTAAACTTGATGGTGATAAAACTTTGGAGCAAGTGTTAAATCAGGCTCAAAAATTAATAAAGTATATACGCCCAAATTGATTTCTCTCTCCTCTCTCATTTGATCCTCTCTTGCGCTGACATTTTGCCAGCCTATGTGAAAGACCATGTCCTTTTTTCATCGCTAACATTTCGGACATGGCGTGCACCTTAATACGCACGGCGACGACTCGAAGCAGAGCAGTCAGGATTTCGGATTAGCCACCGAATTGTCGATGAGACTGGGGGACGAAGAGCGGACAGGGATGCGCATACGTGAGGATGCTACGTCTACGAGGATAAATCAGGGGAAATCTGGACGGGCGGCGTTCGAAATGGACGAAATGAATTGGACATTGACAGGACGTCGTTTCGCCGGACACATCGGAGGGATTAACCTCGGCGATTTATTGAATCCTTGCCAATGTCCTTCCAATATCCAGTCGTCTAGCCATTGGTCCATCTACCGTTAGTCCTCATTTCAATCTGCAGATAGATACAGAACGAAATCGTATGGGACAAAAATCAAAGAGATGACAAAATTTCAAATTTTCAAACCATTAACTATCTTAACTTCCTCTTTATTTTCTAACCAGTAAAAACATCCATTGATGTTCTGAAAATGTTCTTAGAACTACTAATTTACCTGAAAATCCTTCTTATACTTTGGTTTCTGAAAAATAATCCTATTCAATGATGGCTTAATCATTTGTTTCTTTTTGTGGTTAACGTGATCCCCACCATGATGATGGGTCATTTTCTAGATCTACTTCAGAATCGGTTTCAAGAGAGGCCACATGCGCATTTGCCATATAATCAAACTTCTTTTCTAAAATAATGTCGATTTTCTGATTCTGTTTATACAACATTTTCCTGAGTTTTATTAGATGAGGCATTGATAAATGATCCAAACTTGCGGGGATTACCACTCCTATTTCGTCGTAAGGATAACAAACAATGGAATTGGTTACTAAAAATTTAAAAAAGCGTTATAGATTGATTGATGTATTCAAAAATATATGGACTGTTCTTACAAACAGGGTCGGAAATGCTCAAGTCTTTTTCTGAAGAATTACTTCCTGTAGGTTCAGCATCTTCATCATTTCCTGAGGGATTATCGGTTGTTGCCTCATCACCTTCAGAACTACCAGTGTGTTCATCAGCTTCCCCTGAGCCTTCTGAAGGATTGGAGCCTTCGGAAGGATTACTTCCCACTGGTTCATTTCCTTCATCACTCTCAGTACCCTCTGCTTCTTCTGAGTCCCCGAAGGGAATTGATCCTCCAGAGATATCACTTCCTATGAGTTCATTATCTTCAGAACTTTCGGGGGGTATACCTAATTCTCCTAAGTCTTCTGAGGAATTGGAGTCTTCGTCAGGATTACTTTCGGTAGGTTCATCAACTTCATTACTCCCTGTAGGTACATCACCTTCCTCTGAATCTTCTGGATTGCTTCTTCCTGGTTCATTGTCTTCATCACCATCACCGGGTACATCGGCTTCATCGAAATCTTCATCAAGGTCTTCATCTGGATTGGAACCTTCAGAACCATCACCTTCTTCGGGCTTGTAGGCTTCATCATCATCTCCGGGTTCAGCAGCTTCATCTGAATCTTCATCTGGATTATCACCTTCAGAACCATCACTTTCACCTAGATGACTGGCTTCATTGCCATCTTCAGGAGCATCGGCTTGGAATGAGTCTTCGTCCGGATCGAAACCTATAGAACTATCAATTTCTCCTAGTTCGTTGGCTTGATCATCATCTTCGGGTTCAGCAGCTTCATCTGGATTGGGACCTTCAGAACCAGTACTTCCACCTGGTTCATTGGCTTCATCTTCCGGTTCACCGGCTTGATCTGAGTCTTCGTCTGGATTAGAAAATTCAGAACCATCAATGCCCCCAGGTAAGTTGGCTTCATCACCATATTCGGATTCGCCGGCTTCATCTGAGTCTTCATCTGGATTATCACCTTCAGAACCAATAGTTTCTCCTGGCTCATTGGCTTCATCATCATCTTCGGGTTCAGCCTCTTCATCTGAGTCTTCATCTGGATTATCACTTTCAGAACCCTCATCTGCTCCTGGTTCATTGGCTTCATCGCCATCTTCGGGTGCACCAACTTCATCTGAGTCTTCATCTGGATTATCGCCTTCAGTACCATTACTTTCTCCTAGTTCATTGGCTTCATCATTATCAGATCCATCACCTTCATCTGAGTCTTCACCTGGCTCATTAGCTTCTTCACCATCCTCGGGTTCACCGGCTTCATCTATGTCTTCAGTACCCTCGTCTTCTCCAGGTTCATTGGCTTCATCACCATCTTCCGCTGCATCGGCTTCATCTGAATCTTCGTCTGGATTATCACCTTCAGAACCAATACTTCCTAAAAGTTCTTCACCTTCAGAACTCTCGGGGCGTACACCTAGTACCCCTAAATCTTCTGAAGAACTGGAACCTTCAAGAGGATTACTTTCTGCAGGATTATCATTTTCATCACTACCTGTTGACAGATCCCCATTGTCTGAGCCTTCGTGCAGTTCGGAACCTTCAAAACCATTAGTTTCTGTAAGTTCTTCGCCTTCGGAACTCGCGGGGCGTATACCTAGTACCCCTAAATCCTCTGAAGAATTGAAGCCTTCGAGAGGATTACTTCCTGTAGGATTATCATTTTTATCACTGCCTGCTGACAGATCTCCATTGTCTGAGTGTTCTGGTAGTTCGGAACCTTCAAAACCATTACTTTCTGTAAGTTCGCCTTCGGAACTCGTGGGACGTATACCTAGTACCCCTAAATCTTCTGAAGAATTAGAACCGTCAAAAGGATTACTTTCTGCTGGCTCATTATGATCACTATCTGTCGGTTCACCATCTTCCTCAGAACCCTCTAATGGTTTTAACCCAACTGTTTCCTCTATGTCCTCTGAAGCGCTGCTTCCTTCAGAAGCATTACTACCTTCTATTTCATTAGGCCCTTCACTTTCTCCAAGAACTCCTGCTTCCTCTGAGTCTTCAGCTGCGTTGGAGCCTTCTGAAGCATTACTTCCTGCTTCATCATCATCCTCATGAATATTTCCAGATGCACCTGCTTCTTCTGAATCTTCGGCTAGATTAGCGTCCTCCGAGGCATCATTTCCTACTTCATCATTAGTTTCGTCACCATTTTCATCTGCACCTGCTACCTCTTCTTCTTCATCTTCCGCAGCATTACTTCCTTTTTGTTCGTCATCTTCACCATTATCTTTAGAAGCACCTGCTTCCTCTGAGTCTTCAGCTTCGTCGGAGCCTTCCAAGGCATTACTTTCAGCTTCTTCATTCTCTCCAGATGCACCTGCTTCCTCTGAATCTTCGGCTCCACTGGAGCCTTCTAAGGCATTACTATCTGCTTCTTCATTATCTTCATCAATACCTCCAGATGTACCTGCTTCTTCTGAGTCTTCGGCTACGTCGGAGCCTTCCAAGCCATTACTTCCTGTTTCTTCATCTTCATCATTCTCTCCAGATGCACCTACTTCCTCTGAGTCTTCGGCTACGTCCGGGCCTTCTAAGACATCACTTCCTGTCTCTTCATCTTCATCATTCTCTTCAGAAGCTCCTGCTTCCTCTGAGTCTGCGGCTATGTCAGAGCCTACTAAGCCATCACTTCCTGTTTCTTCATCTTCATCATTCTCTCCAGAAGCACCTACTTCCTCTGAGTCTTCGGCTGCATTCAAGCCTTCTAATGCATCACTTCCTGTTTCTTCATCTTCATCATCCTCCCCAGATACACCTGTTTCCTCTGAGTCTTCGGCAACGTCCGAGCCTTCTAAGGCATCACTTCCTGTTTCTTCATCTTCATCATTCTCCCCAGATACACCTGTTTCCTCTGAGTCTTCGGCAACGTCCGAGCCTTCTAAGCCATCACTTCCTGTTTCTTCATCTTCATCATCCTCTCCAGAAGCTCCTGCTTCCTCTGACTCTTCGGCTACGTCCGAGCCTTCTAAGGCATCACTTCCTGTTTCTTCATCTTCATCATTCTCGCCAGGTACACCTTCTTCCTCTGAGTCTTCGACTACGTCCGAGCCTTCTAAGGCATCACTTCCTGCTTCTTCATCTTCATCTTTCTCTCCAGATGCTCCTGCTTCCTCCGAGTCTTCGGCTACGTCAGAGCCTTCTAAGCCATCACTTTCTGTTTCTTCATCTTCATCATTCTCTACAGAGGCACCTACTTCCTCTGAGTCCTCAGCAACATTGGAGCCTTCCAAAGCATCACTTCCAGTTTCAGATGCACCAGCTTCCTCTGAGTCTTCATCCACGTCGGAGCCTTCTATGACATTACTTCCTGTTTCTTCATCGACTTCATCATTCTCTGCAGATGCACCAGCTTCCTCGGAGTCGTCGGCTTCGTCGGAGCCTTCCAAAGCATTACTTCCTGTTTCCTCATCTTCTTCGTCATTCTCTCCAGATGCACCTGCTTCTTCTGAGTCTTCGGCTACGTCTGAGCCTTCCAATTCATCACTTCCTATTGGTTCATCAGCTTCATCACCGTTTTCATCTACATCTCCTCCCTCTTCATCTTCTCCCTCTTCATCATCATCACTATTTCCGTTGGGTTCACCTCCTGCTTCTGAGTCAACAGAACCTTCTGCCAGTTCCTCACCTTCTTCACTATCCGTAGGTTCACCCAGTTCCTCTGTGTTCGCTTCAGATCCTAAGCCTTCCGATTGATTACTTCCTAACGCCTCGTTACTTTCATCAGTATCAATAGGTACTACTCCTTCTCCTAACTCCTCTGAAGGATTGGATACTCCAGAGTGATCACTTTCTAATGCTTCGACAGTTTCATCACTATCAGTAGGCCCACCAGCTTCTTCTGTATCTTCTACCAAATTAGACCCTCCAGAAAGATCACTTCCACTTGGTTCATTACCTTCATCACTATCAGTAGGTTCTTTTGGTTTTCCTGGTTCCTCGGCGTTCTCTTTAGAATTAGAGCCCTCCAATGGTTTACTTCCTTCCAATTCATTATCTTCTTCACTACTTATAAGTACACCTAATTCACCTAAGTCCTCTGAAGAATTAGCTTCAAAAGGATTACTTTCAATTGCTTCATCAATTCCCTCACTGTCACTATGTAAACCTGGCTCCTCAAATTCTTCTGAGGTACTTGAGTCTTCAAACGGATCAGCTGCTTCCTCAATGTCCTCTGAGGTACTTAATTCTTCAGATGGTTCTTCTACTATCAATTCAGACTCCTCTGAAGGAGTGACTATTTCTTCTTCTGGTGGAGTTGTTGTCTCTACAAATTTTTGAAAGAAATCAAAGACTACTCAACATCGATTGACTATATACCATCTGATTTGCTATCTTGTATCACAAGAGCAATCGAATGTATTTCATACTGAATATCATCAGCAAGATCCAAAAGTTGTGAAAGCAACTCCTCTCGTTTTGGAGTGTATGGTAAAGCTGGCCCTTTTCGCAAAGACCTTGATTGAACATTAAAACTGCTACAAATAACCAAGAGAACTGTTAATGCATTCCACCACATATTGACCAAAACTGACTAAATGGTGTTTTTTCTGTGTCCAGTTTATTTATAACATGTGAAGCATAAAGAATTTGAAACAAGGCAACTCGTTTCAGATGGTCCATTAATAATTACGCATGATTTATGTAAAAGCAAGTAAATTATTATACACTTCATTCGGTACTTTTTGTTGTTTAATAAAAATGTCCATATTTGTACACCATTTATAATTGTGACGACTTTCCGACAGCATGTTTATCCGATTAACCATTGATGAAAACGTATTCGTTAATTTAATACTTAACCAGATTCGGAAAATAATGTTATGCACGTGTTTAAGGAACAATACGAGAAGATATTTTCATCACTTCAAACAACAAATTGTTATATGAGAAAAAAGGTTTCAGAAAAAGTTAGATAGTGAAAAGAAGATTGTATATCATTGACAACAAGATTTTATTTATTAATTTTCCCTACATTTTCTTGATGGTCCTATTTGAACTGAAGTTTCCTCCATATCTTAACTACGCTTTATAACTGAAATATAACAAATATTATTACCAACAAATTCGGGTTCAAATAATTATTAAATTACATGTGGGGTACATAAGTGTTCCTTCAGTATCTGACATCGGTTTCAACAGATGCTTTACATCAAATCGACGCTTTAAATCACGCAAAACATGCAAGATAGTTTCGGCTTCTTGAACGGCATCGAAAATCTCATCATCAGCTATATCCGGTTGAAAATTTTGCTTGCGTTTTCTTGCCAAAGCATCGAGAGGTAGTAAGGCAAAAATAATTAGTACAAAGAATGCGAACTGACGCAACATGTCGCTCGAATGCAAACGAATACGAATTGCTAGGTCCAAATGCAAATCGTCGATCTCATTTATAGTCATTTTGCGCATAAAATTTACCATACGTTTTTGTTTTCAACAATAGTTCATTAAGGCGCAATGAAGCGATTTGGATCAGGATGCAATTGATTATTTCCGGTGTATGGATATGTCTTTCGTGATAACCACCTGCGATGGAACGAATCAATTCGAGGGCAAGAAAAATGAAATTGAATGTCAAATTGTTTATTAGATTCCTAATTCAACAAGACTCAACTAATAGTCTTCTTCATCTTCTATATCTATCCACATCCAACCATCTTCAGAATGGAGCATGTCCAGCTGTAACCATTGCAAAGAATATTAGCTATTCGTTGAATCCGATTTTAAATTCGATTAGAGCTTACCAAAATGTTGAACTTTCTAACTTTTGCTTGAATTTCATCTAAGATGAAACCAACTATTTCTTCTGCATCATCATCTTCCATTGCCATGGTTACTGTTACTTCTCCTTCATCAATAGGGTGAGCGTTAATGACAATTAGATGGGTTAATGTAACAACGAGGAAGAGAACTATGAGAATTTGGAACTGCATGTTTCCAATTGCAGGTTGAAATCTTTCTGTCGAATTCGTCGGTTTGAACAAGCTTTTATGTATTTCCTAAGTTTTGGTCCATTTAATCATTTTTCATGCACAATACGATTTAAACATTTACGTACTTCTGGATTTTACGTTCCAAAATTAATTGATATTCTGATTGATAAGCCTATCAACAGGAGATGTCAACACAAAAAGAACTCAGATGATGAAAGAATCAATGTGTTAACAATTAAGAGATCAGGATTTCTGGGACCAAATCAAGAATGAAATAATTGTAATATCAATCAATGATTTTATTTACATCAAATGTCGAACATAGAGATCTTCAACATCATCAAGTAACTCTCAGCTGTTTTGACCAACGTCTAATGGGGAAGAACTGCAAAGAAATAAACTAATTACCAGAAAAAATATTCCTCTATAAGAAATTCATACGTTGACGCCTGAAACTATTGAACTTGGCTGGATAATGCCTTTGATATCTATTGTTTCTCGTCCCAATTGCCGAGTATCCACGTTTGGTTTCTGCATGCAGAAGTGGTGCCGCAAGTTGCCTGAGAAGAACCACCGTATTTTCGGCCAAATCAAGAGTTTCCTTTATATCGGTCAATAATTCTTCTTCAGTTCCTGCCATTGGAATATCCTCGTTACGATGGAGTTGGCGGAAGTCGTATTGCTTGCGTCTGGCTTCTGCCGGCAGAAGATGCAAGCAGCCCAAGAGAAAGACGAGTAACAACGAATTGCGCAACATGATGGGCTTCTTCTTAGGATGACGGTTCGAGTTTCGCATCAATATGCAACTTTGCATACGGTATTACAGCACCTTATATTTATGCCGCTCATTTGGATGGCGCTATGCAATCGTGCACTTGCTTGCGTTGAACAATAGCTCATTAAGCAACCCGCGTTGTAATTCTAATTGCCAATGAAGTGCATGAAGTTGCCTTATATGGGCTAATTATTGTTTGCCAAATTTGCGCATGACCGTTCAAATTTCTTCGATTGGAATGTGTAATGGCGCAATGCTTTCAGCTATCACCAAGATTGATAAAAAATGGCTTCATAGATCTTAAATCTTGCATATTACAAAAATGATAGCCATAGGAAATTGAGGATAACGTAAAGAAATATTTCATTATTCCGAATTTGTTCAGGAAAAAAGCATGAAATCTAATGAAAAACGTGTATAATCTAGATTTATTCGATCTTCTACATGTTTACAATTCACCAATCATGAAAATCAGGAAGTTCTGCAAATAAAACTTAAGAGAATTGCGAAAAATATTAAATATGATTCATTTCTGACCTCCACTTCTTGCAAGAATGGGCATTGTTTTTCTGCGCTCATCCGAAAAGTCAAACAGATTTGTTATTCCATCAAATATAGACCCGATTCCCCAAGAAAAAACTTGGTAGATGTCTGTTCCAACACCTTGGACGCCATCAGCAAACGATCTGTACAGATGACCCTTAACCAGAAATAATTGGAAAACTACCAAAAACAGCAATAACTTAAGTATTTTGACCAACATGATGGTAACATGATAATCATCATGTTCTCGAGCTTGCTTTTATTTCATTTCTGGGTCTTTCTGAATACACAATATGTTATTAACTGTAATGCTGGAAAATTGAATTGCAATGAAACGTGATACATTTTACCAAATTACAGTTATCTGGAAACAAGTTCTTCAATCGAGCGTTTTGTGGATCTCTTAAAATCTGGGAATTTTAATTTTATGTCAAAATTTTCCCTTATAACCTAATCAATGAAGAAATTTCTAATATTTACACCTGAAGTAATCGTTTCTGAAGTTGTAAACTTAAGATAGATTTTTTGACATCATAGAATTTTTAAATTCATGTGGAAAATTTCTTTCACAGCAACTTATAACGAACAATAACACTTTAAGTTTTAACGCATATTGTGGATTTTCACTAACCATAGAGAATTAACGATTAAAATAACCAACAATTTTATCAATTTGGGATATTTAAGGAAAAATGAAAATGAACAATTATATCATATACTAGTCAGTTTAAATTTAAAGTTTCAACTTTATTGAATTTTCATTTCTGATGACTACCAGTCATGAAAATCAAGACGTTCTGAAAGTTAAAGGTAAGAAAGTAATCTAAAGACTGTAATCATTTCTGACCTCCACTTCTTGCGAGATTGGCCCCATTTTTCCTCATAGATGAAGAACCAAATAGACTTCTCATATTATCCATAAAAGATCTGATAGTCTGCGTAAATATATCAAAGATGAGGATACATTTTCTATTGCCCTCGCCCTCAGAAGTCCTGTGCTGATAACCTTGGACCAAAAATAACTCTAGGACTATCAGAAATAGAAGAATCCTAAGTAGTTTGCCCATCATGATGATATCACTGTTGTTAATGTTTTCGAGCTTGCTTTTATTTCAATTTTTAAACAATCAATTACATTCAATTACAACTGGACAATGCATAATTTTAATTTGTATGCTTTTATTATTTTATATCACCCTGAAATTTATGTTCTTCAATGAGGTATGGAATCAGAAATCAAGTAATTGAATCTTATGACTCCAAAAGTCCTAATGGAATTTCGATTTTAAAAATGGTACCATGTTTAAACAAAAAAAATCATTTGGAAGCTTCTTCTTAGAATGATTTATTAAAAAGCCAAATCTTCCTTAGAACATATCAGAAGTCACAGAATGTGTCTCTAGATGTGGTCTGTAAAATATTGCAAGATTACTAACCAAGAAAATTAACACTTAAATCAATACGAACATATTGGCACGTAGTGTCCTCTTCGAGAAAAGCGTTTCATAGAGGGTAGTCCTGCAATGCTGCGAAAGAAATTGGATCTTTTTTGTAATTTTTCAAGATATCGTATCTCGTGCATTATATCTGCCATTTCCTCTAGCAGTTCTTCTGGTGTTTCATCACCGGTAACCAAAACCGAACCACAGAGGACAAGAATAAACACGAAAACGTAGAATCTCATTTTACCAGTTTCGTAGTTTACCAACAACTGTTGACTGATTCTTCTGGTAGATCGTAACATTTATATACTTCTTCCCTTCAATCTTAATTTAATGATACATTTCGATTTTATTCGACCATACCTCGAACGAATTTCTATAGTAATATTGTTAAAGATCATTAAAAAAGATATAGAAATATTGAAGATAAAGACAATATGGAAATGTTTATTCGGAATTTATCAACAATCAAATTGTTCTTATTGCTAATCTGAAGATGCAGTTTGGGCTCTTAGATGTGAACTTAAAATTTGAGAAATTAGCAATCAGAAGATTAAATAACAATCTGAAATTTACTTATTGGAACAGCGTGTGCTCTTCCTAGATGTCTCTTAGTTGGAAATCTGTGGCTCCTCTGAAAATAACCCGATCTTTTGTCCATACTATCAAGAAATTTTATCAATTCTATTAGTTGTTCCAATTGTTTTATCGGACCTCCGCTTGATTCATTACTATCATGACCCAAGACAATCCCACAAAGAACAAAGAGCAACACGAAAGAGTAGTACCTCATTTTGTCTGTTGGAAAACTAATAAGAACTACTGAAATTTTACACGTTTTTGTATTTATACTTCAATTTTTTTATAGATAACATTTTCAATTTAATGTTACATTACCATTTCACTCAACTATACATTTTCCTAATTTGGATAACAGAAAGTGTAACGATCATTAAAAATTGTTTTACTCTTGAAATATTTATTGAAACATTTTTAGTACATCAAGTGATACTCATGATTCATGGGTCCTGAAATTCGAATAGTTACCAAAAATAATAATCCGACTAAATTATTGTTTACCATCCCCATTGTTGATTGTCATAAATGTGTGCGAGCTTGGTACAAACATTTCTCGAATATTATTCAACAAATCCATGATATTGTCTGCTTCTTCGTCGAATTCTTCAAGCCTCTGCAACTGCTTCGCTTGTCTATGCATTTTGTACACATTTGCTTGAATCATATTTATCACGCAAAGAAGTGAAAGAATCAATGGTAGGTATCGTCCCATGTTGGATAATCGTTTGCAAAGTTGTTAAGGTATCAAAGACCTACAACTTCTATTTATACAGTTAATAAACAGAAAACAAGGTGTGATGGGTTAATTGATTTCATCATCGCGGATTTAGCTATGGTCAATCGTGAGTATTGTTTACCAATTTTGGCGAATTCTTATAACATGGCAGATTTGCTAATGTATTGAGCCATGCGACTACAATTGTTTTCTTATATAAAGCTTTTAATTGATTATCGTTATGCAAAAATATAGAATTTTTTATAGGGAATTTAATTCCAGAAAGATGAGTCCAAAATTCGAATTAGGACAAAATTTATAAACTTTCAAAGATTATACACAATTTTGAAAATTTCAAAAATTAAAATTTTCTAGATATATTTTAGGTAAAAAAGGAATGCTATTTTAATAATGAATAACGACTTAAACATGAGAAAAACCAAAGTTTGATAAAGATATTCAAATTAATTAAAGAAAGTATTATTTATGTTTGAAAGGTTTTCGAGGGAAAATTATCAGAAATCAAGGTTTGGCTCTTTTAGACAGACAGTAATTCAGTAAGAAACTTCAAAAAATATCAAGCTATCAAGTCGCTCAATTGGAAAAGTTATAGCACGAAGAACCTAAGGTGGTGTTGGTGTATATTTCTGAGAGTTTTCAAAAAAATAAATAAATCGTCTCAAATCATTGTCTATCTAAACTACAGAGAAGACTTTTTTTATCAGGATAACACAAAAAGTTATTTCAAACAGAAAAAAACGTATAACACTTTGAATATTTGAAAAACCAAAGGTCTTGTTGGTGCTCGTTTCTGAAATTTTCAAGAAACTAAATTGTTTCTTTTATATATATTTTGTATTTTTATAGGGAATCCAAAAAATAGATTTTTTATGCAAGCAATATTTATTTAAGTAATATATTCACAGAAATGTGGAATCATGGGTAAACAGGTGCTGTAATAATAATCGTATAAGATAACAATATAATAAACGAAAACACTATTTTACCTCCTCCAATACCAAATTCACTTCCTGTAAATGTTTGCCTTTGTGAGATTGGCTCTAACTGTCTACGCATTTCATTCATCAGTTCCACAATGTTAGAAGCGACATCATCGAACTCTTCAAGTCTTTGGAGTTGCCTTGCAAACATCCCGAAGGAACTCACATGTAGGACATGTGCGGTGCAGAGGACCAAAAGGATAAATCCAATATTGCGGATCATATTGTGATATTGTTTAAGAAATTCTTAGTGCAAAATGGGCATTAAACCACTATTTATACAAATTTGGCAAAGATTAAACAAGCCAACGTCGAATATCATGGCAGATTTATTATTGCATTCCGTACATTGTTTTGTATTATGATGCATTTAATTGATTTTTTCAACACTGCTCCATTAGCTGTACATAATAATCCATTTTGTAATCAATTTCAGCCATGAAATTCCTGCAAAAATTTTTGTTAGCAATATCATAAGTGTTTCAATGATTAACTTACATTCAGTTATTGGAATCCATTACCAACGAAAAATCGCGCAGTTACTTCTTCCTGAATTTTTCGAATGTGCAATATTATATTTTGCAACTCTTCATGTTTTTCTGCAATGAATTCATCATTGCTCAAAAGCTCTCCAGCTTTGATACAAAGAAAATTCATTGTAGCAATAACGAAGAGTTGGAAACATAAATTTCGTAACATTTTCTTCACGAGTTCAAGGATATGACTGAAATGAATGATTGGTTTTTATTGCTTGATGAGATTTCGGTTGCAATGCAATTTATGGAGTGGAAATTTGTTTTTTACGGTTTATTTACTATTGTTTGCTTTATTAGGATTAATTATGTAATAAAATATTAAATTTTTCATCGAAATGATATAGATATCAAAATGATATCTCGTCAAGATTTAAGTAATCTAAAATTTTAAAGGTGGTTTTGTGAGAAAGAAATAGGACAAAATTGAAAGTCAAAAAAAATGAAATTTTAGAGTTGAATGCTTTTAATGTCGGTCAAATCCATTTGCAAAAAGTTATTAAAAATATCTAGGATATCCATAGCCGCCGAATCCACCATAACCACCATAACCAGGATAGCCATATCCACCATAGGGAAATTGCTTCCTGAAGACAGCTGGTCTCGAGTAAGTGGGACGTACATAGAACCCTGGATAACGTGCTGGTCTCAGCCAGAGCCCATTGCTGATTGTGGGTCGTCCACGGATCACTCGGCTGTATTGGGCATCAGCCACGAAGAGGCACATGCACACCAGCAACAGGAACTTGAACATGATGCAGATTTTCCGAATTGGGATGCTTGGACGATGGTCAACTGCGATGGATCTGCCGTTGCAGCCATCTTCGAGCACATTTTATACGCTTGGTACATCTTCACGGCCAATCTGCGATGTACGCGAGCGTATAATGAGCGGCGGTTGTAAATTTGAAAGAAATGTCAAAGCGAACTTTTATTGTCCATAGTGTCGATGCAAAGAATCGACCATAAAATTACATGATCGATTAAAATATACGCACGCACAGCGCACACACTCGCAGAATGCATTTATTTTATTATCCTTGCGCTCGGTGAATGCTCGTTAATAACTAATCGAGCGGAACTGTACGCAAATAATCGCGAAGTTAACAAACATTTGTAATTAAGTTCTCATATTTGCAACTTGTATCCTTGGAGACCCATTAAAATCCGCCCGGTAATTCCATTCGTAAAATTTACAAATAATTTCAAGAAACCTGTAAATTGATTTTACGGAAACGACAGGCAGAAAATTTTGGGAATTATGAATCAATAAATTCAAATTAACCACAGTATAATCAAGAATCGCTAAAAAGCATTCATGCATTCCATAATTTATTATTGGTCACCAGCGATTAAAACCTGAAATCTTCTTATCACAAAGAAGCAATTAAAAATGTTATGATTACTCGTATCAATGTTTACTAACAACCATCCGCAAATACCTTCATTGCAGTCCTGATATTGATATGGATAAGTTATTTGATCCGGTAGTTACAAATTCATGTGGTGCATTGGACATCAGACTGGAGAAAGTCCGCCAAAAAAATCGAGAAATTATTGGTACAATTTACAGTTTCGGGTCTTACCGGAAGTTGAACGTGATTCCTCCGTGACTCTACGATATCAGAATGACGTGATCGAGTTTGGTACCGGTAGGGTTGACGTGTAGGTCTTCTGGAACCTGAGGTCAAAGTTGAATCTGAGGTTCTTTCGATCCTGGGACGTCGCGAAGGTCTTGTGTTCGGAGGGCGTCTTGTCACCACGGGTTCTTCTTCGCGGATGATTTCTTGGCCATTGCTGACCATTCGAACAATAGAACCATCGCGGATGGTGAGTTTGAAATGGTCGACATGATCGGATGGCGGGGTGTAGATTGTTTCGCTGGTAGCGAATGCACAGAAACCGGCCAAGAAAAGCAGCACGTTCCAGTGCGACATGTTTACTTTGGAAGCTCGTTTACCAACTGCGAAATGCACCAAGTGCTCTTAATCGATGTGCATTGCATTCACCGAACCGAATGCGAGTAATGTCGTCGTTAATTGTCGTCGGCGCATTATCAAATCACGTTTTTATGACCTTTTTTTCCAACAGGTGAAAATGTGTTGCACTGCTGATTCTAGTTTTCAATTATAAATTTCACGTCGTAAACGGTGCTAGTGTAAACAAAATTTGAAGGAAAATTTGTGATCTCACCAGGTGCTTGTTTACATGCCTATAAAAATATAATTTCAAAGTGATTTCATTTGGTATTTCTTTGATTGCCTCATTTTTCACGCTGTGAGTCAGAGATTCGTCCATATTTCTTCCACGTAATCCACAAATACATTTGATTCTTTCCAAGGAAAGTTATTCCTGAGTTTAAATCTTGGATAACATTTCTAGTTAATCTCATAATGATTGACAACATTTTTGAAACTCTCAGCTTCGTGTCTCCGATGAGACCACTTCAATCAACCAAAAAGAACTACAGATTATAACAACTTGAATATTTGTTATTCAAAGTTTTTACAACAAGTTTACGGTTGATTATTTCGATTTTCATAAATCATAAATCACGACAATCCATTACATAAACCTTATAATTTCCTTGCATGATATTTTAACAAAAATCTGGATTTCTATGAACTTCCCCAATTTTATCAGACTATAAAATTTGTTATGTAAATTGACAATGAAACCATGACGAATTTTTACAACCTTTATTATAATGGCGACATTGGAAATGAAACGACGCGAAAAATAAAATATAAATCAATTACACACCGAGACAAATTCGCAATTTCAAGGATGTAACCCATGATTATAAATAAGAGTACGAACAAATACATGCAATAAAAGATGAAACATTTACTACACATTTATTGCATAGTGATAACATTGAGATTAATATTTAATTATAAAAGGTATTGGTTTTAAAATGCAAAATTTTCAATTTTTTCCGCGTCTTTAACTACATATAACTATAACAAAAATCAAATATTCGATAATGTCTCAATGGTAATCGTTAACAATTGGTAAGACCTACAAAATGCACTTTTGATCATCCAAATCGGACCAGTGGTTCCAGAGATATGACAAAGTTGGTTCTAAGAAATTAGCCGCCCGGGTCTCATCGCACGCCTATTTTTTTGCTCAACTTCATCACTCTATTTCTCGGACATCCCAATGGAAAAGTATATAGTGTTATACATGATTGAAAAGGTCTTTAAATTGTCTACAACCTGCTAGAATTTGGTGTCAATCGGCCATAGTACACTCGTTTAAATCAGCCTCAAAGTTGGACAACATTTATGACTAATTTTCATCGATTTTCCAAGTCAAAAATCAAATATTCTGCAATATCTCTGCGGTAATTGTTAACAATCGGTAAGACCTATGAAATGCACTTTCGATCATCCAAATCGGACCAGTGGTTCCAGAGATATGACAAAGTTGGTTCTAAGAAATTAGCCGCCCGGGTCTCATCGCACGCCTGTTTTTTGCTCAACTTCATCACTATATTTCTCGGGCATCCCAATAGAAAAGTATATAGTGTTATACATGGTTGAAAAGGTCTTTAAATTGACTACAACTTGCTAGAATTTGCTGATAATCGGACATAGCACACTCGTATAAATCACCTTTAAACTTGGACAACATTTTTGACCAATTTTGACCGATTTTCCAAGTCAAAAATAAAATATTCTGTAATATCTCCACGGTAATTGTTAACAATCGGTAAGACCTTTAAAATGCACTTTTGATCATCCAAAGTGGATTTCGGTAAGAAATTAGCCGCCCGGGTCTCATCGAACCCCTGGTTTTTAGCTCAACTTCATCACTATATAAGGTAACATGAAAACGATTTTACTTGCAAGATTCATCCAGTACCTAAAGAAGTTTTCACTTCAAAAAAAAAACATATTTAGACCGTAGGCTTTGTTCAGTTTTCCCTTTCAAAATTGTTCGTTCGTTCATGTTGCCAGTTTCGCGAGAACCACCCCCAAACCTTTCGACCAGGGGTGGACATTTTATGCGTCAGCCGCCTCCGTGTTCTGCTGTACGGGGAACAATTAATATTGTTAATTGCCCATATTTTAACCGGGTTCACATTGCCGTAGGCCCCATATCTGGGCCGAGTGCACTTTGGAGCACCTTTTTCATATCGCTTCATGCCGCGAGCAAGTTTGCACCACCTTCATCGGGAAATTTATCTCGATCTCCCAGCGGCAAAAGAACCGAAAAGAAATGAAACAAAAGTGGAATGGAAATGGTGGAAATGAATTCGAAATTAATGTTGCCTCAACCGAATTGATATTACTGGGTCATTTCACATTTTTATGTGACGCCCTTTTTGTGTGTTGTGATTCATTAATTGGACCTGGGGGCGGCGAAAGGGATCAAACAATGCGTCCCTTTGATTGCAATAAATTATGAATGCATTCAATCCTTCAATACCCGATCCGTTGACTGCCTAATGAATAATTGATGTGAATTATGTAGGACACAAATTGGTTTTAAATGTGTGAATAAATTATTTGTCCTTTCCGAACTCCGATGGAATGTTTAGGGATGTTTAGGGACATCCCTCTGGATCCAATTTAAAAAATAAAGCAATAAACCATGACTTTCGTGAATTCCATAAACATGACGAGGAAAATACTAATCTTCGTTGCTTCCTTGGATCACGAAGATAAAATAGAAACATTGTACGTTACGGGAAAGGTCTCGCATATAATAAAATGAAATTCGCAACTTCGTGGATGGAGGAACCTGGAGCGGCTATTTTCCGGGATAGATCTAGATTGGACTAGACCTGTGCGCGTTCGTTGTGATCGGAGGGAGATTTTTCACTTCCTACCAGCTCGTTATTCTTTTCAATACCCGAGTTTCAATTCCAATTCCGCTTCCACCTTTCCAAAGGATACCAGCCATCTTGGGCTGCTCATTTGGCCTGCATTGTGCTTTGTCCTCAATTCTCCTCTGATTTCATATTATATTCGCGTCCAGATCCACATCCTGCTCCCACTTCTTCGTATTTTTCACACGTCCAGTTCATTTACTTGCCCCAACTAAATCAGAATTCAAAACCCTCTCGAAAAATCAAACATAAAAATGCACGGATATATAAATAATATTGGTCCTTATGTTTACATCCTGAAGTTGTAATGAGTGGAGGAAACTTAATTAAACGAAACTGTAAAATTAGACGCAATTGTGGGCGGTATCGACGTGCAATGCGGAAAAAAGGACATTCCAAGGATGTTCAACCTCCACAACCTCCAATTCGGGCCCGCAACGAACGAGGGATCGTAAAGAAAAAGCAAACACAATGGGGGAAGAAGTAACGTCATAGAACATAAAGGAGGAGTAGTTACACCGAAGGACGAGGATTTCCTTCTTCGGGGAAAATGGGGGTTCAGTGCAGCGTCAAAAACGTCGAAACGACCGATGCTCATTTAGCGAAAGAAATTCGCTACAACTCGCTGGTTGAGAGGATCCTCGTGTACCATCAGCACCACAAACTTGTCAACCGGTTTGTAAATATCAGCAAATTAGATTGCCTCGGCCTAACTGCTTAATTAAATTGGGCCACCATCGACCAAGTCAAAACGCCAAGTTGCAACTTTTTACATCCTCACTCCTCCTTCTTGGTTGATGGTGTGGTGCTGAACATATACGCAGATGATTAAAACATCGTCGATGCGGGCCGAACACAAATTGCATCACTAATTTATGGGCTGCTTTGCTAATTCAATCCCAACGAGTCGAGTGCCCATCATAAACAACCCTGGTTTGGGTGCTGTGGTTGTTTAGAAACTTTATCGATCGAATTGAAACTGTAAATATTTGGACGTCGTATCAATTTCCTCATGTGAGCGCCGAAGAAATTGTTATGGGAATTATGGGAGGGAAAATTCGATTTTCATTCAAAGATAGCTATCCGAGCATGACGAAGTTGACGTGGAATTATCCGAATACTAATGGTTTGTGCATTCGAACGTGTTTACCGGCTGCATGCTTAGCTTCATTCCTCGCATTCGCAATTGAATTAACGATGCATCCGCGCGCCAGGTATGTATAAATGTCGAATGCAATTTGTTATCGACTCGTATCGCCTGGTTGTATTCAGCCGCCATAATTTCGTATCGATTCCCGAGGGATGAACGCGTGCAGGCTGCAAATGAACCCAACACCAACGACTTTTAATTATTTCTTAGTTAATTAGTTGATTTTAAACAAGATGTTATTTTTCCTGGAAACAAAACTTTTTTCGGTTTGGCTCGAAGGAAACATGACGCGTATCCAGATAAAAACATCTTAACTTCTGAAGAAGGACGGGAATGAGCTTCCATGACTTGGATGAAATGAAAAATTCTCCTTGAGCTCTCCCGGAACGCGTTCGGATGCCGATTGGAGGAGTCCCCACTCTTCCTCGAAGGACGATGAGATGAGAAATATGCAAATCCTCTTATTTAAATATTACTAATAACAGCGCGAATTCTCTCATGTTTAATTCATGTCTTTTACCTTATTTTCCTCCTCTTCTTTCTTACTTTCCATCGGATTTTTTCCCACTATAAACGGATTCCAAATTAAATATTTTTGAAGTTGTTTTTAATGAGAATCTTCAACAGGAAGTTATCCTTGTTAAAAGTCAAGACTTTTATTTAGATATATTGCTGAACTCCAAAAATCTACAAAACTGAATTTTTCTTAAACTAACTCTTTCTGCAAATTCTAAAATGACCACTTCAAATCTTTATCGTTATCCTGATTTAGTAACATTTTTATATAATCCTTGAACTTTTTCCGCCAGCATCCGAAACAGAAGTTATTTTTTGTTCTGATCTCACCCAACACGAAACAAACCATTAAAAACTTCCATGAAAATCATGATAATGATGATGATGATGATGATGGGTCTGGAATGGACGATGTGTTATGCGGGCTACTGTGTCCTGTCCCATTATTAGGCGAATTACGCGCGATGCTGTTATATAAGTTGAAAAAGTTGATGCACCAAAATAAAAGTTGGGCAAATATTAAATAATGATGTCATTTTGTATGCCCTGTTCGCGAATGCCTGAAGTTTTTTTTTGTTTTCGCGCTGGACCTGAGTTTACAGTTACATTGTGTCCAAATATGGGCCAGTCCAGAAAAAAAAAACGTAGAAGGAAGAAAAAATGAACAATCACTTCTGTCCGCATCGTGTAATCTCGTTTGAAATTTGCGTCTACTTTTTGCCTGCGTCCGACAACGCGCCATATTCGCATGCGAAGACAATTGCAGAGAAAATGCGATTTTAAATGAATGAGCATCAAACAAACAATACCGTTGAGTTTTTGCATATTTTTCTCATTTCTCATCGCGTTTGCCAGTCAACTTGTACGCTGCAAGTGCAATAAGAGAAAACTTTACGCATTTTCACCATTTTTTATAGTCTTATAGTCGATTAGTCCGAAAGTTTTTTAATAACAATCAATTTCAACGAGCTCCATCAAACGTAATGGAATTTCTATTAGACGAGATCAAAGGGATCGATTTTAGACTTTTACGAACTTGGGTAGAATCACTCTACTTTTTGGAACCAAGAGTGTCTGGAGCAAATTTCCAAATGAATTAATTTGCAAAACAATGATGAATGAAGAAGACTTACAAATGAAAATTCTTGTAATTCCTCATAGAGTGCAGAAATGCACAAAATATGCATAGCTACTTTGTTGGAACTTTTGTTTCGAGAAATGCTTAATTGCCACAATTCCAAGAGTGGGTAAAATGCTGTTAAGTGCTGCATCGAGGTGCATGTAAATTACCAGTTCGAGGAATGAAGAAAAAGCAATACGAAGCTATAAGGGATGATATAAAATAATTGCGATACACAGAACACTTCATTGTCGTCCATGACAGACTCAAGTGGGTTTAATGAAGACGCTTCGGTTTGCTTCCATCGAGGGCACGCTTGTATCCTGCTCCTCGTTGGTTGAAGGCTGAGGGCATTATCAGTACTGGGGACGGCGTTGAAGTAATTTATTAATAGCTGATATTGCGTGCAGTCGCTCTTATTCCGAAAGGCGCCGCGTGTGTTGGCGTGTCTTGCAATAAAAGAGATTCAGATGCGCTGATATTAAAAGCACCCATGGAACGCAACCAACCGCAGCCATCGTGTGTGTCTATCAGCACGAAATCAACAGTCTGCAGACTGACAAATCCACCACAAAGACCACCCTCGAGTGTATATGATATGATGTTTATGCTGAGGATGAAGAGGTCGAGGTGCTCAGTGCTGACTGGAAAAGGTCGCTAAACGGATTTTGGTATAATTGTTGCGTGCAAATCGACCATCGTCATCTGCAATGCTAATTCCTTCAAAGAGTATAAATTTAATCGGACTGTCTTCAGTAATGTTCATTCGTACGAAGCTTTAGAGCTATATTTGAAGATATTATGGTCGATGGTTCAGTATCATTTGTTTAAATGAGAAATTTTCGTAATTGGGAAATTAATAATCAGCTTTTCAGCTTTCAGTTTTTTCATATCATACTTTAAGCAAAAAAATAGTTTTGGAAACAATTGAAATCGATATGATTTGATAAGAACTTCGAAGTAAAAATGTGCAATCATAATTTCGTTATAGGAACTTTTACGTCCATCCTCTCCTTAAGCACTTTATCAACTCAGCAAGGATATCATTCTGTAATTTATGACAAGACATAAAAGTTGTCCAACGATTATAAGTATTCCTCTATTCGCATTATTACGCCGCATCCTGCATTCAAAGCGCACGCCCCGAGTGGAAATCTGTCCGCGTGTAAAAAGCAGCACGACAAAGAACAAATACGGGAAATGGCAATTCAGTCGTATATTAAAGCCGACGAGGAGCGCGCGTAATAAAATGGAAAAACCACGAGGCCGTGAAGACGTGCAGATAAACCACTCTGCAGAGTCAAGAGCCGACTTTGCTGCAGCCGCCGATGAGATTAAAACGAATCGATTCGCTGGGTTGATGAAAGAACCATCCCATCACATCCAAGCATCGTCCTTAAGAGATTCGAATGCCTGCGTCCAAATAAATCTCTTAATTTCATACACAAGCTTCTACAGACTCATACAAAATAATCCCTTATTATGTCCGAAAAAAAAAAGGGGGAAAATACTTTTTTGATGCTTCCCACTGGGAAACTTCAAAATGTCACATATTAATCATGCATTTGTGAAACGTTGCGACGTTGCAGAAGATCCATTCTTATTGCAATTTCGCGTGCGCATTTTTCCGCCAAGTTTCGCCGCTGCATTTTCCATTATTGCTGTTGTTCCAGCCCGGTTGTTGGCTCTTTCTATTATTGCTTTGTTGCTCCTAGATTGTCAAAAGCTTAGCTTAACCCATATCCTTGCAGTTTTCGTTTACCCGGGACGTCAAGGTTCAAGTGGAATCTATGATGGGGGCTTTCCATAAACTCAACCACCAACATTTTTCCTAATTTACAATTTCCCGCATTACCATGACTTTTGGGATATTGGCAAAATGAAATTTTCTGGAATAATCAAACAAAATGAGATTCAAAGGATGTGAAATTTTGAACTTGTTGAATTGAATTGAGGATACATCCTGTATAAAATGTCCATGTCGATTGTCTTCATCGAAAACACAAACAATCCAGGAGCAACAATATGAGTGCTTGGATAAAAAAGGAGTCGTAAACGTCCTTCGGAGGCCTCATATTTGCATGAAGGACCAACAGGGATATTTTTCCAACGCCTCGCTCATATTTTCCGCTCTCTCGACGAGACTTGAACGCGCAAACGAATCGTGCATCAAGGATAAAAACCCGAGCGACAATTCACGTCCGCGTCCAGCGAAGGTGCATATGATGAAAACTCATTTCGCAAACGTGAAAACACCTCATGAGAGCACTCATCCTCACGTATACACCTTCATAGCCCACCCAATTCATCGCCATTCTGTGTGTTTGTAGGATGTACACACCGGAAATGCGGCATAATATCAACCGTTGGCGTTTGCTTAGCACCTCATTTCAAGCATTTGCAGAATGATATGTCGAAGGACGTGTCCCAGGACCTGAGTGCGCTGTTTAATTGATTTAAGTTCGCATTTGCGACATTTCCGCTCAGGAAGATGGAGCGCATCAAAGCATGCCTAGTTTTTTTCCGGGTTGGTTTTCCTGCATGATGTAATTTTATCCAAACGCAATTTCTTCGTGGATCTGATTCATTTGACATGGAACATATTTTTTGGGTGCAATTCGTTTTTTGTTTCGGTTTGGGTCTCTCGGGTCGTAATGAATCCTTGCGACCTCCATCCAGGATACTGAAGATATCTTCTGGTGGCGTACAAACAATGTATGATACACAATGCGCATACATTTTGCATCAGTTTGGGGCCGATGGTACAGATGATACGTTTACATGCTTTATCCGCAAAGATATCTTCAGTGTCTGTACATGAATATATTGAACATTATATTCAGGCATTCATATGGGACGTACATGCAAGCGAAGCCCGCAAAGTGACAATGTTCATATTTACAATGTCCTCACATCTCGCACCATTCTCCCATTGTCGCCCAAGATTAATAGCTTCATGTCATGGCCGCTGATGGATATTTACAATAAGAAAATTGCAATATTAGATTTTAGCAAGTTTTCATCAAAACAATGACATTTTATAGCCCTATCAATTATAGAGATTTTTTTCTTGTTTCAGGTATGGCAGTTCAAATTTCAATACCACGAGATACTTCAAAGGATAAAGGTTTGAAAATTATGAAATGCAAAATGAGATCTGCAAATTTCAAAGTTTAGAATTTTTTAAATTCCTATTTTGTTGAATTTTAAGTTGAATCTATCAAATTTGATATTGCTCATATCATTTTTGATGGTACAACCATGTGAAAATCTACCCAATTTTGGTGTCATTCAAACAATGACAAACGAGCATGCAGGAAAACGACAAGAATTCTTGGCACATCCCTCTTTAACGAATTAATTTTTCTCATTTCTCATCCATTCTGCCATTATGACGTTGATTAATGACGCCGAAAATGATATATCAAAGATAAAAGCGTATATTTACCATGCAACCTATGCATGTGTGGCCGGCGCCTCCGCCATCTTCATAGTTGCAATTCTTTGGTAATTGTTGAGCGCGTCGATCTGTGCCCGCCGCGAATTTCCATCTAAGACCATGAAGCGCACATAAAGGATCCATCTTGCGAGTGGGCGGACGAGAAGGGATGGAATCCTTGCGTTTCCGGTGCGTGGGAGGATGCCCGAATGAAAGGTGAATTTCGCCCGGAAACGTGCGCCATGTTCGTGTCGAAACTATCCCGCGTACAAAACGTATAGTTCCTGAATATATAAGATGATACACACGATGGCGGTTGAAATGCTTCAAATAATTACAGCGATGGTAAAGTTTCGCCAACGTCATCGTTCCCTCATGCATCGCTAACGTCTTTAGTCCTTCACGCGCGCAGTTCATCTCGTAATGAATATTCAAATTAATTGAACGTTCAAAATGTGTTTGTTAACGATCTCCGAAATTCATGTACCATTTGCAAAAACTTGCAAAATTAATAAAATTCCACATGAATGGTGAATTGTTTCGTTCACCTTGCCAAACAATTTAACCTGCGTTCTTCGGGTGCGGGTTTTGGTCATGTTAAAGGCGACGTCTTTATCCTTAAGAATTTCGATGATGAAAAGTTCCCTCGAAGGTGGTTTTGGGCTGGAGGCCGTAGCTAAAGGGAAACTTGACAGGAAACTTTTTCCAGCCTTTCGGCCCTTTTGTGAATTTCCTGCTCCCGCATGGCATGCGTGCTCGCCGCGTCCTCTGGAGTGGAAAGTTGCAGACATAATTTCGACTTTCCACTGACTTTTTACTTGATAAAAAATGAATGAGCAAAACCCCGAGACGCCGTCCATCGTTGTTTAACTTTTCAATAATCCATTTCTTCCGTGCCGTTTTTAATAACATAATAGTAGCATGAAGACGCAGCGCCAATCGTAATCGAAAATTCAATTAAAATTTTATTGCATTATTCACGCGGCGTGACGTCATCAGCACTTAAGGCGGATGCGGCCGGAAGTCGGCGGCCATTCCGCAATGCCTCATCCGCATCGGGCGCATCTCATCATTGCGGACGGTCCTCATCATCATATCCCACATCCTCATCGCTATCGCCATCGTCAATTACGGCGTGCGAACGCATCATCGCCAGCCGACAACATTATGTTAATATTTCACAATCTAATACGAACCGTGCCAGCGCGAGTAATAGTAATGACGTATTAATTATTCATGTTACAATTAACGTCCGCACGCCATTTTCATGCCGGCTGACGGCAGCGCCATCGACGGGATTCGCGCGCACTTCGGCGTCGTTTGTGCGAATGTGCAAACTTTCGTCGCGTTAATAAGGTAGCTCGGGCTCTCTTGCGACGATCATTTTAATTAGTTTAATGAAATAAATAATTATTGACGCTGCTGAGCTTGCGTGGGTGGCTGTTAAGCATAGATCCATCCCAACAGCTCAGTATGTTTTCCGGTAATAACGTCGATGCAGATGCGTGGATTAAATGTTTCGCATGAATTGACTGTACTTTCGTATGGAATTAACGTTAATTAAAATTGCGTACGATGAGGCGGGGGCGCGTGGGTGGATCTGGTGGAACGCTGAGCCGAATGATTGTGATGATGATGCACGCATCAGAATAATTGCGAATATTTTGCTAAATATGTGCGCCCGAATACCGACCATTTATTATAACGACCGCTTGCTGGATGCGACGCTGGAAATAACAAATAAATATGTTTAATTAATACACCAGTAATGAATAATTGTTGTCCTTAATGAGAAACACTTTTTCATTGCATTGTCGTTTTCAGGATTTATTATTTGCATTGATTCATTTATCTGTACACAAATTGCAATTATACCAGTTAATTGTTGTTATTGCAATGTGCTAATTAGTTCTGACTAAATTTTTCTTTAATTAACAATAAATTTCAACCAAACCTTAATCATTTACAAAATTGAAGCAATTCAAATTGTCAAATGTGATGTCTAAGGGTCTTAATTTATAATTTGTGCTAATTTCGCGAATGTAAATCCGCCAAAACTTAATGAATTCCTCGAGGTTCTTCTTTAATGAAAGCCTGATAAACACATCCACTTATTTCACGCTCTTTTCACGTTAACACCCACGCTTTTGGCAGACATCTGCGAAATATTAAACGAATTCAAACGGCGTTCTTCCAGGTGGATTTATCATTTAATGCGAATTAATTAAAACTTTGCGAAGCTAAATATATCAGGTGACATCTGATAAAGAGCAATCTTTTGATGATGCTCAAAGCTTTAAGCTTGTTAAAATTTGAATTTCAATCAGTTCGAAGACATCGATTTGCAATGTATTTACAAGCAAAGTGCACGAACTCAAAGTCGTATTCCGAACTTGGAGTTTAAGCCATGTAGATTCAACGATACATCTGTATAGCTAGTTATCAATTCATAAGCCTACATTAGGCGAATGGAGTTTCGTGTGGGTGGAATGAGTGAGACCGCTAATAACAACAGATTAGAACGCTTGGTGAGGACTTAGAATGGAATGCTTTAAGGTAATCCAACTGCCTAAACAATCGAAACAATAATCGCGTTACGTTTAATTCTAATATTATGCATTAAGCTAAAGTGTTATTGTTTTGCTATGTAATTAAAAATCTATTGATTTCAATTTTGATGACGCGATATTTTATCGTGGGAGATTTTAACGTGCGGAATTTTGTCGTATTTCATTTCTTCAAATGTGAATAATTTTAATTTTCTTATACTTTCTTGTTGGTCTTTCTACTTCTACTTACTTCTCCAACTTCATATTCTGTAACTTATTTGAAGAATTGTGTAAGCAGTGTAGGCAATAAAGAAGTAAGTTGTCGAAATGAAAGTTTGGAATTAAAAAGTTTCCAAAGCAAATGGCCTCTCCTGGTGCTGCAATTGAAGTCGAGTATTATGTCTGTCTGGATGTCTATCTGCCTGTCTGTTATTTCGATCCAAAATGCAAAACTTCCACCTTTCAGGTCGTCCAGGTTTGGTTTATTACACCAGTACAACAAGCATCTCGACATTTTATTGCCTCGATGCATATTAAAAACTTGATACAACTGACATCTAATTGTCTCGAGACGAAACAACTCTATTTCACCTGGTGAACATCCCCGAGTGGGTGGAAGTTAACGCCGGAGTTGTTCAATTAACTTTAGTAACACCCGACTCGACATGAATTTTAATGTCGCACATTAAATGTTCAACAGATAACAAAGGGTGTTTCATGACAAAAATTTAAAAAATTACAAATATAGTGGAGTTGTGCAAATTGAAGAAGAGAAGGGTCTGCATTTGATGGCAATCGAAGCAAAAGGTAGAAGGTGCTTGAGGGGGCGGTGGATTCTGGGATATCTGGGATATTGGGGTGAGATTCGTTTGACCCGGGAGGAGATTTACGTTCGTGAGGCATGAGTGAATCGAAACGAGCCGCCTCGAACAGCCGAAATCATTTCGTGTATTAGACGAGCCGTGGCCGCCCCAAATGCATGGCTTGGCCCCGAATTCGTAAAGCAAAGTCAGCGAGCCGTTGAGCAGTTACAAGAGCGGTCTGCGCACGAAACCATTGGATATCCCCCACGAGAAGCAAAGATGTCTTCGTGTATGATGTTGGGGGCTTCTGGAGGCAGCAACTCCTCACTTTTAATGCCTTTCTACCTGCGCCTCAAACTTTCCCAGCTGTAAGCATGCATAAAGCTGGTGGAAAAGGTGACTCGGGAAATCCTTTTCAATTAGTTCTAATGAACTTGTATCGTTGGATAAATGTGCTGCCTTCATTAACACTCAAGTTCTCCAAGATAAAAACTGACGTTTTTGAACACGAAATTTCAATCTCTGTAAATTTTTGTACATGAATTTTCATACCTTTAAATCTCTGGTGTTGTTTGTGAATTTAGTGAATAATTTTCTACAATTGAATTCCTTTGTAGATTTGTATAAATTCATAGCATTTCCGGTGTATTTATAGATATATTGTGGAATTGAAATGCTGACAATAAATGGAAGAACCACAAAGGTAGACAGCACAAATGGGCTATGATATAGTGCTAAACTGAAACCAAAGTAAAGCGAATGCTGAACACAGAAAATTTAATATTTATGATTTATTGTTTCGCTTTCATCTGTGCTTATATGAGACTATTTGAATCGCACGCACAAATTTATTTATTTCAACCTTCACACCCATGTTAAACGTTGGTATTTAAATTTTCATTTCGTTTTCAAAATTAAAAAGTAAATCTTCATAAATCCCCCAAAACTGAAAGATATTTTTCATCAAATGAAAAATTCAATTGGAACCACAAAATATTCAAGTCAAAGAGTCAAATCCGTAAAGAAAAAATGAATTCAAGATCAAACCCCCTTGAAAAACCTTTAACAACATCTCCTTTATCTTCCACCCACGAGACCATCGCTTCTTTGTTGGCCGATAACAAGCAGAAATGAAATGAAAACCTTCCTCCAAAAGGTGATTCCTTGGCATTAGCATGAAATAACAATCAGCAAGAAGATGATGATACAAATTTATATGGAAGCATCGGAGCGCAAAAGAGCACTTCTTCGCTTAATTTCAACGTCTTGAAGCACCCATCGGAGCAATTTAAGCAATAATTATGTCAATCTAATCTATTATCAGCAGCGCCTCCGCAGCCGCCCCCGACGCCCTCATGCACAAACAGAATTACGCCGACAATTTAATGAGAAAATAATCATATCTTGTGTGTTTATGAACGCACCAAGTGTACTTTCCAGATTATGGAGGCACAATAGAATGCGAATGCGTTTGCATTCTGCCGCCCCCAACCAAACCCCCCGATCCTTTCAGCTCTTCCGCCCCCGCATCCACCCCCGCCTTTTGTTATTGTTATTATATCCGTGCGGCAGGAGGCAAAAGTCGCCCTCAACGACCACCGATGTTGTGTTAACAAACGAAGCTGCTGGTCCTTCCTCTCTCTCTTCTGGTTCCTCGTTTCTGGTCCTCGTTCCTGTTTCTGTTCATGTTGTTGCTGGAGGCAATCTTTGCTTGTTTGACCTCTGTTATAATCACATGAGCATTAGGCCAATGGCCACATGGATCCAACGTTAATTTCGCAACAATAAATGCTGTAATAACATGTTTCCCGGATATTTTCCCACCAGCACAAAAATCGGTTGAATTTTTCCAAACCAACAAAGAGAATATAATTTTATGAATAAACTATCATTAATTGACTGTGTATTTCGAATGTAATGGTCGTGATAAAAAAATTGTAGAGTGGGAAATTATCAGAGCACCTGAGCTATAATTCATCGCATTGAAATGTTCGCTCCGAGTCGTATGAAGTTATTAATTGCCTGTTTGTTATTCAAATATGCAAGCTCCAGAGTTACATGTGTACATGTATGTGTACTTTGCTTGATGTTCCAGCCCGAGTTATTAATATTAATATTAACACTAAAAGCAACCGAATGTAAAAACGCACGCCAGCATTGCTTTCGCAGAGGTGGCACTCGGAATATTTCAGCGCGTTTCACTTTTTCACACACAATGTAATTTCATGCGCAAACAAAAGTTTGGTCTTGCTCCAAATTAGTTGGACTACCACAACGAGCAGTTTGTTCGCACCGGCAAGAAATGTGCTTCTAGTTTGTTCTTCGTGCACGTATGTTAGTTGACATTTGTTTTATCCGGCTTGGGATCTTCTTGTTTTAATAAACATGTAACATATTGCATAAATTAGTTCAAGGGTGAAGCGCGCCCATTATCCTTTCAAACAAGATGTTAAAATACAGGATAATTCAAATGGTGGACTTTGCAAAAATTACATTTGAGACACTTTGTATGAAAATAATGAAAACACTTTTGCAATTTGTGAAGTGAAAAGGACGTCATCAACGCAGCAACTTTGAAATTCCGTCGATATCTGCGCTCCATGAAGATAAAATCATTTGAATTTCCCACCCGAGAAACTGTTATAATTATAGCCAGAACGGAAGGCAAAGAAAACAGACATCCTTCGAAGAAGTCCTGAAGCTCGAGGCGAAAAGTTATCAGCCACTTTGTCAGCACTTTTATCAAACATTTTTGAGCGTGTTTCGTGTTTGTGATTGAAATTCGGAGTCAGCAATAATTGAGCGGTATGCCCGCAGGACGAATGCGAGGACTTAAAGTTTCACTTGTAACACGAAACAATTCGCGTTGCGAAATCAGGAATAGAGAACTTTCGCGAACAGAGAGTGGATTTTAACGCGCTACATTTATACGTGCGTATGGGGGCGGCAATGGCGAACAACTCGCTCGGTATTTTATTGATATGCAAATGCAATTGGAAATGGCGTTGTGCTAACAACGCAACATAAACTCGGCGTACATTTCGCCTCATATGAAGTAAAATGTGAAGCAGTTTTGCTTCAGTTTCGGGTTTCATTCGCACACTCTGATGTTACAACCCAAACGCAGAAATTTCCCTGAATTTCTATATCAATTCCATTCGTTTAATGATTTTCCTTGTGTGTTCTCCCATTAGCATATGATATTATGCCGTATTATATTAATTAAATCTTCTTCGAGACTCGTCAGCGTTTGTTTGATATATTACGACGTTTATTTGTTTATATCTCTTCTAATGGTGTTTCCCACAAACCTCTAAAATTTTAACAACATCTAATATATGCTCACTAATATTTGTTAAATGTAAATTTCTCATTGAAATAATTTTGTTGCTTAAATAAATTTCTAATATCATCAGGGGATAATTTAGTAAATTAGTTGAATAAATCTGTACTGATATCAGAGAATCTAACAAATTAACAGGAAGTTTCCTCAGTCGGCTTTTTGCCACGTTTACCATCGAGCATAACGTTCGTTATTATAATTAAACCAATAAAACTTATCGGATACGCGCTTGTACGCGATAGTAATTTGAAGTAGTTGTACACCTTCGAGTTTTCCAGGGTTCACCACGAACATTGGTCCCGTTCTTCGCGGTGGTACGAAGAGGGAAAGTGTGAGTGCGCTGGGGGAAATAACGCTGGTCTTTTAAAGTCACGTATGCAATTAGCGCGACGGTGGCGCCCTCCCAAGCCAAATGTGGACCAGGAGGGCCAATAATGAAGTGATGGTGGTTTGCCTTCAGCCATGGTGTTTAATGATATTAAAATAAATGCGGTACTGGCACGCAAACCATGGCGCATATAATCACAACCGCCTTCGTTTTAATTTGAGGACTAAATCAGTTGCAATTACCATCAGCCAAATTACACCCGCCATTACCGGACGTTAAAAATTTCGAAACCGATGTCATTTGCCTACGATTTTATTGAACGCAAGAAGCAACCAAGAAAAAAACCAAAAGCAATTCGATGCGTTTATTTTGATAGCTCCTCGAAGGATCTGTCTCGTCTTCGATGGCGTATCATTGTATCAAATATGGCGGCATCATGTTCACCGCACAAAGAACTCTCGTATGCCATTCGATACGACGCACTTCTGATTGATACGACCGGAAGGTATAAAACCGCTTCGCCGCACTATTTTATTTCCGCATGGGGCATGTACGAATGGTGAGTGCAGCGCACACATCCCATTCGTCCTTAAAAATGATGTATGCAGATGGATGGATTGATGGTGAATTCGATCCCCTTTTACCCTCGGATCTGCGCGCTCGAGGATTCGGCTCGAATTTTATTGTTTCCCTTACCGGAAGGATCCGGCGTGCATATGCACCTTGTTTGCCGAAGGATAAAGAATTGTTATCGATGTCTGCCCAAAATAATGGCACATGATTAATCGCCGAATCCGGAGTTATCCTTGCTAGATTGCATCGAATGCGAGGATGTCTTGGGATTGAAATTGTCCTTCTAGCTCATTAGTTTTTTCCGACGTCGTTGAGGATGAAATTGAGGTGGGGTGTCAGACCCGAACGAGGTTCGAACTAATTGAAGTACATCTGGCGTGCACGATATGGGTGGTTTGCCATCACCGGAAGTAATAATGGCAAGATGCGACAATGGCGACAAGACGAGGAAGACTTCCCAACAGCAAGATTGTGAAGAAAAACCGAGAATATGGAGGAGTAGGAAGGACATTGGCGTTGACTACGATGGTCGAGACGGTTGGAAAAACGCGTTTTTTCTTGTAGCATCCTTTAAGACACTTTTGAGCACAGCGCATCGTTAATGATGCCTACAAAAAACCGATAATTATAATACCCAAGAAACTTCCGAGAAAAACTCATCGACGCAATACCAAATGAAAATATATTTCCACATTATTTTCCATCACGACCAATTTGATCGATTATCGATTACGCCTCGAGCGCAAGCAATTCAATTATTTTTTGCCGGAAACTTTGCGCAAACTTCCTCCAACCTGATTGTTTGCACCCTGTGTCCTCACTTCTCGCAACAACAACCCGAAAAACAGATGCCCTCTGATGACATGACCTTCTTCTGATGGGGCATCTTGATAAGCATGGGTTGTGCCTTATTATCCTCGCTTTTGAGACTATGATTATTTATTCACAACTGTCCGTAGCATCCTGACGGGGGCCAGAGATCGCCGTCATCTGCATCTGCTTAACGACACAGAAGGAGCAGCAAGGCGTCACGTTGTCCTCCAACGAGGACTTTTTCCACGCGGCGTTTGTCTTCGCGAACGTTGCAGTTCGGCGCCTTTGTCCTTCCTGCTCCTTGTGATTCCGAGCGCAACGACCGATTTTAATGGTTTATAAAGTGCACTCTCTCTTGCTCCCACCTTCCAAATCTTCCCCATCGTTCTTGTGGAGTGTGGGACGTTTTCGGGGCCAGGCTTGTTCTTGCGAACTATTCTTGGTGGCAGCGGATGGCGCAACTGTTTGTTGTAATTCAGGAGTGCGGGGGGTTGCAAATGGGGGCAGTTAAAATAATGAGCCGAGCTGTAATAGTGCGGAATGCTGCGCCTCTAGCTCCATAATAACGCGAATTGTAATCCTCTATTACTATCAACAAAATTGCACGTATATTCCTCACACCTCTTGCAATTGCCATCACCATCAAGCCTCATATACTATGCACGCGGTATCATAATCATAATAAATGTTATTTTAAATGGGACTTCATTATTCTCATGAGTTTACTTCTTGTATATCCCAACCATTGAATTTTTATCCTAGAAGTTTGAAATTTTGGCAATTCAACGAGAACTGAATGAAGAATCAATAGAGAGCTTGGAGATAAATCATTCAACAAGGATAATAAAATAATCCTTAGTTGCATGAGGACAGCGTTTGGTTGGGAGTGAATTGAGGCCATAAAAGACGGACGGCAATCGAATATTTTTACGACTCCTCCCTTCGCATAAAATTTCATTATTTTGTTGTGTCGCCGTTTAATTGAAAATTCCACGAGCATTTCAAGTGACTTCATTAAACGGCAGTAAAACGACAAGTGCGCTGCCAACCGAATGTCCCTCCAGTTCGAATCCACGATTGGGTTTTGGTGTGCAGTCTGCTGATATAGCAAATATGCATTTAATCCCGTATTAATGCGGCAAACGGCGGAACAAGGACGAGCTCGATTGGATGCACGAGCATAGAAAACATGAAAAATTAAATTTTCATCGAACTAATTAAAACTTGCAAAACGCGCGACCCGTAATGCAGCGCAAATAAATTCGGCCGGCGAAAATAATTAAAAGCACCGCAAAACGAACGCAGTGTTTTCATTTGTCCATTTTTAATTAGATCACAAATTTGTAATCAGATAGTCCGGCAATTTCATATGATGCGATTACTGCGCAAATGGGACGTTTCCATTTGAATTTCTATGTGGGTCGAGTGGGATATTAGAGCAGCATAAGTGTACTCAACATTAAATATAGCAACGACGAGATGCGAGAAGAAAAAGTGGCCCAGTTGGGGGCGGTTGAAGTTGTGGGGGTGAAGATCTCTTGGCAGTGCTAAGTGGTCTCGATGCCAACTGGAAAAGCGACGGGACACCTAAAATTACTCATAACTCATTCGGAGTTATTAAAAATTATTTTATTTCCTTCCAACTTCCAACCCGGTCGAAGTTCAGTCCCGGAATTTGTGTCGCTTTTCCACTTGTTTAAACTCAAAGAACTAGCTCGAACTCATTTCCCATTTCCCTCCCGGAAACTTCTGATACCTCTTCAAATACACATCTTGTTCCATCATTTGAAGAACTCTCTCTCAAAGAAACCGCACATTTCCGGGACGAAATTATTGCAGTTTTCTTCGGGGTTGAAGATGATCAGGGGTCAGGTTTGTAGATCACCCTGTAAATATTCATGCACATAACTAAGGGGGCAAAAAGGGAGCAGTCAGAGGCCAGTCATCCGTGAGGAAATACGGCCGTTTCGTCGAGGCGCGCGAGCGAAAAACTACAACTATACTGCCGCCGCCCCGAGCCGCCCCCCAGTTGGTTAACCAGTTCAGAAGGAACGAATGGGTGCACACACAGACACATCCTTGGTCGCAGCTATGCAGAAGGCATTGTACGTAAATGTGTAAAAATGGACGAGCAGGACACAAAAAGACAGACAAGCTGAAATCCCATTGCCCTTCTTCCATTCTCTTTCATCCGTGTATTGGAATGGATGGCGCTTCCGTTGGTCAGTCGAGTTCAGAGCCGAAAAAAAAGAGGTCTAGTAAGATATCTCGAGTCGAGACGAGCTGCTTCGTTTCCAGCGAAACTCATAGATGTGTGTAACTATATGGGAAGATAGAGGAATATGAGGGATATGAAGCGATGAAACGGTCCGAAAAATAGATGAAGAACGCGAGATAACTGCACCTATCCCGGTCCGAGGATATTTTTGATCATTTTATGTAATAACAACCGTAGTTCCGTCAGCTTCCTACAGGATGTTCCGTTATATCATATTGGAACCACCCAAATTTGATATTTTGCAAATTTCAAACGGATATTTTCTTGTGCAACTGGAGAAATATAAGTTTTGATGGAAATTTTAATGTGAGTAGATTTGGGAGGATATTTCCGTTTAAATTCCATTACATTCGCATCAATCATAAAACTTTTCCGGGGGGTGAAACAGACGGCATTTGCACAAACAAACATTTTTGAACCACCAAAACTTTTTGCATCCGTTTCATGCATCCGCCATGTCCGCATGTGCACCGAAATAAAATTCCAATGCCAGAAACAACCGCAATGAAACACGGCAAGCATATGGATACACAGAACTGTGAAAAAATTCAATTGGAATTTTATATTTGAACCTGGGATAATCAACACGATCACTTTGATTGATATCAATATGTTGGTCAAATTTTGCATATCCAATCAAGACCAAATTGGACGGAAATTTAAAAAACAATTACTTGTTTAAACAATCCACTTGAAACAAGTAAAATAAATAAAAATATCGGATGCAAAATATTTGCCCAACATCAAATTGGAACAACAGCCTCCTTCAACGTCGTTAATGAAGTTGTCCAAAGTTGTAACCCACAGATCATTACCGCAGGAGTTGACGGGATAGTCTCTTAACGCCCATCCTAAGATTTTACATGTAGGTCTATTGCATGCAGAGACCATCCGAAGATCTCGGGTAACACTAACAACCCCTCGTCCCAAGGGGGCAACCCGAAAGTTCCCATCACCCTCGACATGAACAACAATTTCAATTGCAACTAAGTCAGCAAAATTCACCGTCATCTCATCGGAAAAACCTTTCCGCCCTTATTAATTAAATTACAACTTGTTTTCTCTCGGTGCTTGGTGTCTGGATGAAATTTACGGATGTGTGTGTGTGCGTTGAAAGTCTTGAAAAACCCTTCTCGTATCCCTATCTTGTTGGGAAGATGCTCTTAGTGCGCGGCTCGTGGAGTCGACGGTTTCGACTTAATAAGCTTCCACCACCGCCTCCGCTGCTGGCTTCGACGATGCTCGAGCACTTCTCGCCAATGAACCACCGACTTTAACCACCGTGCAAATGCACCACCGACCACACTCCGCCATCCCTCCGAAGCGCCCCGCACTTGATGTGTCAGCCCTCATCCACCGCCATCACCATCGCTGCCGCCGCCGGACGCAACGCAAAGTGGACCTTCACTCGAATCGACGTGCAACTTTTTAGCTACTTCGGAGTGCTTTTTTCGGCCTTCCTCCGCAAATTAATTTGCTTTTAAGGTGCTTCTTACACAGAACCCTCCTCGCTAATTTAAACACCATTCGAGGTGGGGAAAAAAGATTTTCAACTCCTCCACGAAGTTAACATACCATTGTGGTGCTTCTAGTAGAACTGGAAGGTATTGAAGCTTGAATCTATCCAAACATAGAGTTTTCACGGAACATTTAGCTGAATACCGACGGGAACATGGATGGAAACCCCAAAAGCAAACGGGGATAAACTAAATATAACAAGAAGATGGTTGGGCACGTGCAAATCTAAGCACATGTGTGCAGAAACTTCCTCCCTTCATCCAGGTCTTCGTTGAAGGAATGGTTAAAGATGCAGATGTTCCAACTGTGTAGTTTTGGTTGTCTCACTGCAGGAAGCCTCCAAAAAAACGAGTCGATGTTTCCGATCAATCTCCCCATGGAGGGATTTCCGAAGGATTTATGTTAAATCCGGTTAGACCCCATTCTCAATTCCTCTGTTGTATCGCTATATCCTTGTTGGGTCGTTACCATTATGCCCCGATACACATTAAATACAGTTTCTCAATAAAAAGTTTTTTCAGTACTAAAATTCTTGGGACAAATACATCTCTAAAGAAGACTACTTCCTGTTTGGCTGTTATCAGAACCTGGATGACTAGCAGTTAGTTAGAGAGTATGCTTGCATGAAATGGTCCAGTTTTGCCCATCGATTCACTCGCTTGGACGCTGGATGGAAGCGAGCAGCAGACATGAATTAATTTCAAACGAAGAAGATAACCCGGAAGACCCAAAGGTCATTCATATTATAAGGTTAACGGAATACATTAGCCAGTATTGCAGGACCACGCAATGTCTCATCCAACCTTCCATCCATCCGTGAAGTTTCCTCCTGAAGGGCTCCCTACAGAAATATCTTCAACATCTCATTTTTGGCCTTTGCCCGAAGCATGTCGTTTTAATGCGAAATTTGAATACGGAAGTCGCAGCCTTCCCTAGAGGGCAAAAATTGTTTCTGTCAGATAATTAGAATCTTGCCCGAATTCATCAAAGATTTACACGTTGGAAATCTTGGCCCAACTTCGTGGGTGATTAATTGCAAAAAGTTCCTTCGAGTTTCTGCGCCAAGAATTTAAAATCTAATAATGTTAATAGGTCATTGATATATGATCGTTTCCCAATTGATATCCTTCCAGGTTTTGATAGATTACCAGGATATCTTTGCAGAAATCATTAGCGAAGGTAATTTGTTTTCGGGTGAAATTTCCCTTGTAGTAATTTCCACTCATTAATTATCTGGCGGGGGGCACTTCAGAAGTAAATTCGTCCGGCGAATCGTGGAGAAGAAAGTGAAAAAAGTAGTAGCCAACAAGAGTAATTAAAATCAGTTTCTTGGGGAGGAGAAATTTCGACGGATTAGCCGAGGGAAATCCGTAAATGCGGCGCAAATGAAAACACTAAAACTAAATAACCAATAAAAGGATTTGGAGCGCTTTCGTATCCTGTTTGTAATCCATTTCAGAGCCGCTCGTTGGGGCACCGCCTCAGAACAAGAATAAAGTACATTAGACAACTGCGTGGAATTGGGCGATTCGAACCGGATGTACGCAACACACGTACACATCGACGACCGTTGAGTTTGGGGGGAACGCTCAGTTTTCCGCCTTTCCTTTCCCCCCTCCATCCGACTTCGCTTCCTCTGTTATCCTAAGAAGTTGCACCCTTGACACAACTTGAGACATTCGCGTTTGAATACTGCTTAAATCCTGGCGTACTGTTTCTGCCGGCAGGATTGTGAGCAATGCTAATTGCTTTTGGAAAATGTCGAGTGAAAGTTGCGAGGATAACGTCGGAAATGACGGGCGTCTGATCGGGAAGTACATTTTACGCGCGCCCAAATCGAATTTGCACGCTCTTAACCCAAGATTTTCGCTGATCTTTGCCCGGCTGGCTTGCTCTTTTATTATTTATCCGACTGCTGATGGGCGGCCGGGGACCGGAAATGTGCCTCGTTCGCAAAATGTGTATTCAATAACGCGGCAATATGGCGCCCGAACAAAACATTAGAAAAGTTTTTAACGCGATATAAGAACAACGCTGAGGGCGATCTCGAGAAAACTTTCCCAGCAGCCGGCTCGTATTGAAAGGACGGAAAATTACACCTCCTTCTTTTTCCGGGTCAACGACAAGGACGATCAAGTGGGAAACACATCAAGCATCCGAGTCGGGCACTTGCTACAACAACTTTTATTATTTATTGTCGCGTAATGATTTAATTATTGGACATTGCACTAATGCGCATGGAACTATCACACTTCAAGCTACAACGCTAATGGATAATTAAAAAAGTTCTCGGCGTGCCGGAAGCACGAAGAAAAATTATATTTACTTAAAAACGCAAGTTTAAGTCTTGAGATAACTTCCACTCCGAACGCAATCAAAGACGATGAAAATATTTACTCTTTAAAAATTTATGAATTCTTGAATATTTATAACGGAAACATTAAATTATCAGACGAAAATCTTCTAAAGAGGGCGCTAAAATTGCCGAATGGGCTTTTATCTCTTTCGATAGAGTGAGTACAATCGAAGCAGTTTATGAGGACGAGAAATTGTACTAACTATTTATTTATTACGTGAATATTATGCCGTTATATACGATGCAAGATTTTAATGTCTCGACGTCGTAAAGCTTTTCATTGCGCCACGACTGATTAGAATCAAGCAGTTTTGTCGTCGAATGTGCATGCATATCCTGTATTCTTGCAAGCAAGGTAAGAATGAGGCATGAAGTTGATGGCAATATTTTCTATTTTATTGCGAGTAATGGAATATTTAATATAGTGCGGTGAAGGCTTTGTTATTATAGTAATTCAACGGTATAGAAATGTATTTCTATGGAGTTTTATATTATTCTTCAAAGGGAATGGACGGTCTTTAGAATATCTGATGATATAAATCAAAGCAAAAGGTAGAAATCGGTGGCAATTTGAATAATTCAATGAATTCTGTTTAATATCAGTTATTTCAGGATAATTTATGCATTCACGAAAACATAATTTCTATGATCAATAAATCTATCAAAAATGTCCACTATATTATCCTGAACTTCTTGAAATTGTTAATCTTTTCTAACACTTTCATTTTTAGACTAACTTCTATGAAGAAATAATTTCAATATTGGAAAATTCAATGTAATTTTTTCAGCTTTACAAATGACAAGTTATCGATTCGATAAACACATCCCGAAATTCGCCATTAAAACACCGAGGATTATCAGTTTAGTGCGGGCGATTTGCACTCAACACGCAGCAGAGAAGTTAATTGAAATTGAAATGGAAACTTGAAAATTGAAATAAAACGCCGGCCATTATCATCAAACTGACACGTTTTGTATAACAAAATGAACAAGCGCCATTGACGCGCGACGGCAGCGTAATCGATTTTTATCCATAAAATAAACCGCAGCTCGTCGGGCTCTGCAGAAGAGTGTACTCTCATCGTCTGCACACACGCGTTGGCGATGGTGGTGGTGTTGGGGGCGGCGATCTTGATTTATTAAGCGCGTGTCATTTAATAGTCCTTCCACTCGACTCCAGCAGCCTCGATGCTGCTGGTGTTGGATGGCTTCATCCTCGAACGTCCTTGAACTCGCCAAACAATTTCCTTCGGCGAAAAACCACGCCACCACCCGCAGACGAAATTAAAATCAGCGGGTCTTCAAATTTGGGGGCGGCATTAGTTAAATGTATGATTAGTATTAATTGTGTAGTTCGAGCCTTCATTAAGACCTCCAACTCGTTTGTAAAGTCAGCCCGGAAATGTGGTTCAGTTAACGCCATTCTAGGCCAACTGTCAGTTCGGATAATTAATATAAATAGTGCTCTAAGACCTTAAATTCCCGAGTCACGTGAAACCAACGAAGAATTCATTTCGACAAATGAATCCACTAAACTTTTCTTCATGAATCCAAATTCCCAACAGTAAATTAATCTCATATTGTTGTTATTTTGTAGATGAGTAAATATCGACTCACGAATTGCTGACTGGTTGAGTGGATTATTGCTAGGCTGATCCGCTTTGGCCTGAAGTCTCTGGACGCTGCTTGAGGCGCATGCAGCAACAACAATGCGATTGTTTACAAATATAAGGTGGCTCGGCACTATCGCGCGACAACAGTGACCACGGAGAACACGATCGACGATGTCGGAGTAACTAAGAGCTATCACCATCTCGAACGGCGCACGTATCTAATAGAGTACGCTTGCTGATTGCTGCCGCTGCATACGAAGAGCAGCACTTGCAAGACGATGCACTCAATAATTCGCCTTCGTTGCAAAACCGCACGCCGCTCTATCTTTATCGTCGTGCAACGCGCTCGCATGCCCGAAAACTATTTGTTATTCTATTTGCGTATTGCACGTCAAAGAAAACCGTCTGCAATCATCATTCGCCAGCAGGCGCCATCTCGTCGCACGAAGAGGAGGGATCATCTCTTCATTCATTGCCGCATTCGATTGCTCAGCGTGCTGGCAATTTGCTTGCATATGCATCCGCGAAGGATGCGATTAATTCCGACGAGGTTTCCACACCAATTGCACTTAATCTCGTTATTGTTGACAAAATTCGCATTCAGAGCATTCAAATTTGTCTTAATTCTAATAATGAAAATTGAGTAAGAATTCCTGATTATAAAAATATGCCTCCACAAATTTTCTTCGAACAGCAATTTATTTCGTATCATACGTCCAGAACGCGATGTTATCCTGAAGGAATATATTTCCCAGCAGCATGCAAGAAGCATAATCCATCATTTCACAGCGTGCCAGGTTCCAGGTGGTTTTGCCATTGTACGAACGAGTTGCTAGTTAAGGAAAACAATTTTTTACTCCTCTGACTTTCCATCTGTTAACTCTTCCGCATCATTTATTATAATTTTTATGTTGACATTTGGAACGCGAAAACGGATCCAAGTTACGAATGAAGAATGAGGCGCATGTTCACAGCTTGCAGAATTAAATTCGCAGCTTGGATGTTCTCAGTTAAACTATTAGCTGGAAAGGGCAACTGATTCTTCTTCCTGTTCGCAGCGAGCACCATAGAGAGTTGGGTTTACTTTGCTGAATTATTACGCGATATAAACATGAGCCGTGTGGTGCACTAACTTCACTGCATGCTGAGGGCACGCCGAAGAAAAACAATTTGTAAAAGTTGAAACTAAAGTTGAAATAAACTGCACTATGGGCCGGCAGCAACAGCACGCTTCAATGGAGTTGTAACTTCAAAGAGTTGTACGATTTTATTTCTTCGT